>CAXFZR010000324.1:0-11201 GCA_964007535.1 Brachyptera risi
TTATAATTGAACAATGAAAAATACGGGTATTCATAGATTATCAGAACTATACAGACACAAACCTATCCTCCTGCTATTTTCTCTAATTCACTCATCAACACTGCCCACTCAATCAGTTTACAGGTAAAAATGAAATATGTTTCTAAAATAATTGTCGCACCAGTAAAAATATTTTTTCATCATTAACGTAAATTGAATTTTTAAAAAATGGTATTCCCAAACAATACTATGAGAGGATGATGGGCCCAACAATGGAAATGACTTTGAAACCCATTTGGGGCATAATTTCTAAGGCTCAATTCAGAGTGGTAAAGCAAATTCCACTTGCTTTCTACATAATTAATAATTATTCAACGCGCTTCATATTTGTACATTTTCGACTAGAAATTACGGTGTGTGAATGAAAGGCCACTGATTTCAAGGTTATGTATTCAGGCCTAACCCATACATACGGTTTGCACAAATTACTTACTTCATAACAGCACCAATGGTTTCAAGTAAAAACTACAGCACGCCTACTACTTAGTACAATAATTGGTGTAATGTTGATTTTCCAAAAATACCAGTGGGCCTAGTGTTGTGTTGCTCCATCTCCAAAACATATAACGGTAGGCATTACAACGGACAAAAGATATGCTTCCACGATACGCTATCATGTCTGAACAAGAATGAATTTCCCGTACACACACCTTTAACCCCACACTTATATCTACAATTATTACATACGCACAATGCAAGAAAGCAACAACAAATACCGAGACACGTGGCCGAGTGGTAACACACTGAACCGTCATTCGGGAGACTTGGGTTCGATTCCCGCCATGGTCGACCATGCTGCATGTTTTATTGGTTTCCCTCTGTCGTTCGGGTTGATACTAGAATGGTTCCTTGACAACAGGCCACGACCGACTCCTTCCCACCATCCAAAACACCTAATAAAATAACCTTTCATCTCATCATCCCATCATCTGATTCATCATCCACCGACGCCAATAGATTGTAGCCATCAGTAGGCCTATAGTGACAACAAGCGAGACAATCACATCCAGCATGCTTGTACAGTTTTCTAGCATTCTGCGTACGGGATGCTGAATGGTGAAGGGTTAGCAGGGAGTGGTGATAAAGTTGACATTGCATCACGTCTCGATGATGTATCTTTCGTCTATGGCATTCCCCATTAAACAGTAAGCCTATTCATACGAAAGCCGAACAAGTTCCCTCATGGAGATTGTACAGGAGAGTACTTTCATGGATGATTATTTTCAAATTTGAAGATGAAAAATTTATCATGAAAATCTAAATACAGTCCACTAGTAGTAATAGGGCCTATAGACCTAATAATGTGAGAGAGTGTCTAGTTATTTGTAATGAGCTTCATGAATACAGTACCGGTAGTATACAACTGCACATCATTAACCAATGCTTTTTTCTTCATTATTATCTCTATATTGGGCTTAATGACGCACTCTACTGATGACTACGATCTATTGGCGTCGGTGAGTGATAGATGAGATGGTGGGAAGGAGTCGACCATCCCAGTATTGACCTGAAGGACAGACGAAAAGGATGGTCGGCCATGGCAGGAATTGAACCAGGTCTCCTGAATGACGGTTCAATTTGTTAACACTCGACCACTCATCTCAGTTTAAACAGTGCTAATAGTACGGTAGCTACAGTTGGACCTAGTCATTGACTTGATAACAAACAACCTAGGCCTAGTTAATTTCTCTCTCAATTCGAATTTCGTGCAAATCTCAAGTCACAAGTAAAATATGTTGAAAACTCATATTGTGAATGCAGCCTCAGCATCTCAATAGTAATATTTGTAATTGATGGCCAATTAATGTAAGGCAATGCCGTATTCAATCAAGATACGCTAAGAACGTCTGATTTGCTATTAATTTCAATCTCTCCGGATTTGGCTTACGTCACTATGAACTCTCAACCAATTCCAACTGTCACTTTCAATTCAATTCACAACTACATTTTTGGATTCATGCAAACAACGCGACTTAGGCCTCCCAGCGCCAACTTCAAAGATGAACAGTAGTACGTTCATCAATGAATTCATTACGTTATTTATAAATACATTCACACGTGGGAGTGAGTGACCAAGACAACAGAATGGAAATGTTGCGTCTTACAAAATCTTCATAAAATCTAATGGTAGGCCCTACGTCTAGGCCAGTATGCCTACCCTATCTTCTAATAAACACTGACATCTCTCAAGAGAAGTGCCCTTCAAAATGGATACAATATAGAATATTTGAATATTTTCAATTCATACTATAGTTATTTAATTTACTAAACACTTACCGCTATGAATTGCTCATGCAATTCAGCTTTTTCATCTGCGTTTACTTTGCCGACACCTAAATCGGTTGACGCCATTTTTATGTGTGATACTACCGAGCGGCAAGCACCAAAAAGGCTATCACAGACTGACAGTCGCACTCGTACTCACTGCAGTCGCTGACTTCTTGCTCGCTATGCTGAAGCGGTGGGCAACAGATTCCTGCGCGGCGCAGTGTCAACAACATCCTGCTAAACCGTGACGTCACTATGATATATGACACTTGAAAAACATCCTGTTCCAAGATGTACGTGTAAAAACCTGTACATATTATGTGAACAAACAAATTGCGGAGTGGATTTGAACCCTCACTCCCTCGCACCGGAAGCACACGCCTTGACCAGGCGGCCTGGTCTAGGCGTGTGCCTCCGGTATACATGACGTCACGGTAGCAAAAAGTTGTCTATACTTTGCTGCCCTTGATCGCGCTTCTGCTGCACTCTGACGACAGTGCATGACAGCTCGAGTTGTAAGGTAACTGGCTGCATGGCGACATTTTTCCGCCAAAGCCATGAACCTTGCCGTGAATGAAGAAAAGAAGACGAAGACAGCGCGAGATTCGCATTATCAATGGTCATGCATATATTATGAAGTTCAGGACAAATACGGTCTTTGTTGAGGACCATAAGATTGAATGATGAAATAAAATAATAAACTTACTATTTTGCAAAAGCTACAAACACGGACGTCAGCGGAGACCGGGGACAATAGGGTACCCCCCCCCCCCCCCCCCGAATTCAAGACGGGAAATTTATTACAAAAAAATCTGTGTCAAAAATTGAATTATTTTGCAAATGATGAAGGGGACAATGAAAGTCATAGATTCTTAATTCCAAACATCAAAAACTTGCCACAAAGCCATTGTTTCCCTGAGAAGGCTATGGATGAAAGTTGAGGATCGCTTGAACGGGGCACCACAAGGGCGATCTTACCAGCCTGAAGAAACAGTGCGATATAGCTCATTCAATGCATTGTGAAAATTATAGTGATAGATTAAGAAATGAAGAACAATCATTCAAAGTCGTGGTATGAAAAGAGTTTTCAATCATCTCTCTGAATATATATCTTCTCTTTCTACAATTTTTCTCTCTTCATCTTATTTATTTAATTTATTTATCAGTATCATTTTATTTTAAAAAAAAAATCAATGAGGTTGTGATCCGAAGTCTTTATTTAAATTTTTGTTCAATGTAGACATGTAGTTGAAATATTCTGATCCACTTTGACTCTTATCCACATTTTTTTGTTGAATACTTCAATTAGAATAACAATTTGAATAGAATTCACCCATTTCAATTTTTCTGTCTTGAACAATAAAATCTTGAGGAATTAAAAGCTAATTAAACTAGTTGAAAGACCACCCAAAAGCGCCACAAGATAATACAGTGGAAAAAATCTCCTGCCAGGATTGAGTGAGAATCTAGAATATTGGCAAGGTTCAAATATATTTCAAGAACGGTTCGAATACCCATAATGTGTTCCGAACTTGACCGGTTGAAACTATGAAATACTTCTATCTGTGGCGAAGAAGTATGGTTACAGACAACGAAGTCCTGGGGGTGCCTTCCTGTACAAAATAAACCCAGTCTCAGCTTGAACACAGAATGCAAGGTGGCTATGACCATGTTGTTAGTATAGAATTATACTGATTTTCTACTTTTGGGGGGTTTTCATCTCTCAAAACTATTTCAAATCGTACTGGAATGCCCCCCCTGGAGTCAAAGTTCTATGTTTTTAATTTAAAATAGTCTATATATAACTATTAGGTATAGACCGCCTCGAAGTCCTGGAGTCAAAGTTCTATGTTTTTAATTCAAAATAGTCTATATATAACTATAAAGTATAGACCGCCTCGAAGTCCTGGAGTCAAAGTTCTATGTTTTTAATTCAAAATAGTCTATATATAACTATAAAGTATAGACCGCCTCGAAGTCCTGGAGTCAAAGTTCTATGTTTTTAATTCAAAATAGTCTATATATAACTATGAAGTATAGACCGCCTCGAAGTCCTGGAATCAAAGTTCTATGTTTTTAATTCAAAATAGTCTATATATAACTATAAAGTATAGACCGCCTCGAAGTCCTGGAGTCAAAGTTCTATGTTTTCATTTTTCTAAATAGTCCACACATAATTCTCAAGTATAGACCGCCTCGAAGTCCTGGAGTCAAAGTTCTATGTTTTCATTTTTCTAAATAGTCCACACATAATTCTCAAGTATAGACCGCCTCGAAGTCCTGGAGTCAAAGTTCTATGTTTTCATTTTTCTAAATAGTCCACACATAATTCTCAAGTATAGACCGCCTCGAAGTCCTGGAGTCAAAGTTCCATGTTTTAATATTTCTAAATAGTCCACAGTCAATTCTCGAGTATAGACCGCCTCGAAGTCCTGGAGTCAAAGTTCCATGTTTTTAATTTAAAATAGTACACACTCAATTCTCAAGTATAGACCGCCTCGAAGTCCTGGAGTCAAAGTTCTATGTTTTCATTTTTCTAAATAGTAAACACTCAATTCTCAAGTATAGACTTCTTCGAAGTCCTGGAGTAAAAGTTCTATGTTTTTATTCTTCAAAATAGTCTACACATAATTCTCAAGTATAGACCGCCTCGAAGTCCTGGAGTCAAAGTTCCATGTTTTCATTTTTCTAAATAGTCCACACATAATTCTCAAGTATAGACCGCCTCGAAGTCCTGGAGTCAAAGTTCTATGTTTTTATTCTTCAAAATAGTCTACACATAATTCTCAAGTATAGACCGCCTCGAAGTCCTGGAGTCAAAGTTCCATGTTTTCATTTTTCTAAATAGTCCACACTCAATTCTCAAGTATAGACCGCCTCGAAGTCCTGGAGTCAAAGTTCTATGTTTTTATTCTTCAAAATAGTCTACACATAATTCTCAAGTATAGACCGCCTCAAAGTCCTGGAGTCAAAGTTCTATGTTTTCATTTTTCTAAATAGTCCACACATAATTCTCAAGTATAGACCGCCTCGAAGTCCTGGAGTCAAAGTTCTATGTTTTCATTTTTCTAAATAGTCCACACTCAATTCTCAAGTATAGACCGCCTCGAAGTCCTGGAGTCAAAGTTCCATGTTTTCATTTTTCTAAATAGTCCACACATAATTCTCAAGTATAGACCGCCTCGAAGTCCTGGAGTCAAAGTTCTATGTTTTCATTTTTCTAAATAGTCCACACCTGATTTTCAAGTATAGACCGCCTCGAAGTCCTGGAGTCAAAGTTCTATGTTTTTAATTTTAAGTAGTATATACATAATCATCAAGTAGGTCTATAGACTGCCTCGAAGTCTGAAAATAACCAAGAGGTGTCGCTTTTGAACGGTGTGAAACAGTAATGTAATAATAATAATAATAATTCTCTTTATTCTGTGGAACATAGTACAATATGTTATGGAATATGTCAGTTAAAAGTATTGTGAACAGGAAAGTGACGAACCTCAGAAGATAGTGAGAAACTGAGTATGGCGTCATATCTATAAGATGTCTTCTTACTTCTTTTCTCTTTCATGTGTTGCGGTAGACTTCTATCTAGAGGACCGGTATGAACATTTCAATGGAAACAAAAAATGATTAATTAGTCTTGATCATATATGTAATCCATATGTTATATGATGTATGAAAAAGACGATATCTAAATTTAAGGCATAATTTTATTAATGTGCTGAATGTTACTTGATAGATGCAACAACCTCAAAAACATGTTTTTTTTCATTATGCTAAATACAATCAGATGATATTAGAGAATCTAGCCTTCTTTCAGAGAAAACCCGATACATTTTTCACATATTAAGAGGTAGGCTCTAGAATTCATAAGAATACTCGCTGGTCGACTTGGCGAAAAAGGGGTGGGGTGGGGGGGAGATAAATAAGGCGATACTGTGCCTCACATCCACCGGTTTATAAAACGAGGTTTTTCAATAAATACTACACCGATAATTAGTTTTTCTACTATAGGCCTACTTCAACATTGTTTTTACGCACAAGTACCGGAATCGTAACAAAACGTTGATGGTTTGAACCCAGGGGCGGATACAGGGGGGGAGGGCGATCGCCCCCCCCCCATGAATCGGAAGCGACGGAATAAAAATAGAAAGAAAGAAAGAAAGAAAGAAAAAATAGGTAGAGAGAAGGAAAGAAAGAAAGAGAGAAAAAAATGGGAAGATAGAAGGAATAAATATGTATGAAGCTATGAATGCCATGATTTCATATTTTACAGAATTGCAGAATTGGGAGTAGACCTACTGTTTCAAAATGCCAGTTTAGTCAGCAAGAATCAATTCAAACAACACTACCGCGCTTCTTTCAGGTTTTGAATTATATATTAAGATGCTTGTGAATAACGATGATAAAAACGACGAGGGTCGTTTCTAGGGGTGGGCAAAGAGGGCGGTTGCCCGGTGGCCAAATTTAGGGGCGCTTTCGGCGCCCATTTGTGACTTTCTATCAGCAATCGTATTCTATAAATCAAATTAATGGCATTTTATTCACCTAACTGGATAGAGTAAATGTTTGTATATTCAAATATCACTGCTATTGAATGAAGGATTGATTCAGCGTTTTATTTGCTGGAACAGCCATTTGGCACAATTAGTCTTGTTAAAATCCTTGTATTTCACAAATTTCGTATAGTTCCTAAAACCTGTGGGATCATATTAAAAAAATGATATTTTCCAAAATTTGCCTGCGAGGCATGGCTCCCTCCTTACATTCACCATCGATATGCACACTCAGTTCGGGGGCGCACAATTGACTGCCCAATTGCGTGCTTGCCCGGGGTGCTAAAATGACATTGAACGACCCCGCAGCTACAAATATTGTTTTTTGAAGCCATTTTTAATTCCTTAAGTAGAATGATTTCGGTATCTGAACCTCATCTGAAACACGCTGAGCCGTTTATAAATGGGTGTAATTTAAAAAAAAAAACCTGCGGGGCCAGAAGGGGGTCTCCCCCCCCTGCCTCCCGCGGGTCGCCGGCTATGCGAAAACGAGCCGTTGTATAACTGTTTTTTTGTGGCATTTTTCTCAAACTGAAATCCCCCCCCCCCCCATGAATATGACCTGGATCCGCCCCTGTTGGGACCAAGATGGATTGAGGGTTGCATTGGACCATTGGTTGGCCGCTTCTTTATGGTGATTCACTCAACTCCAAAACACGTTCCATTTCTCCGTGTACTTCCCTTAGATTAACCGATCGCTGCTCCACCTATCGTGTTGTTCTGTAGAAACTTGATGGCATGCCTCCTATTATATACCTCAAATATTGACATCCAAGATACGGTGTATAGAAGTGAATAAACGCGCTATGCTTATAAGAAAGGATATTCACTGATAATGCAATAAAATAAAATATGAATACTCATTTGTTTGGGGCATGCGACTTCTCACACGATTTCGATCACATATATAAATCGTCAAGATGTAAGTTAGGCCTACTATAGCCTTATAACTTGCGTTATTATATAAATTACTCCACAATTTAAATGATAGACAATATACCTTCTTCATTATTTCTAGCGGCCGAGATCGCTGGTATTCCATTCTGGGACGTTTGAGTACTGTTCAAAAAGTCAGCCCGCTTATCCACAGGGAAAACACCGAGATATAACTTATAACTTGCAATATCTCTTATTTTACTTTCTCTGACAGTGTATACATCTCTCAGTAAGGTCAATATTGTAAACAAATAAATGTTGAAAAAAAATCATATTATAAGAAATACGTTCACTGTAACGCCTAATAATATAAATCATTCGTGCTAAATAGCATTGGCAGCATGACATAGGACTTTCAACCGCAGGTGATAACATCCTGTTCTAGTTGAAACGTCGCCGCTAGATGGCTAATTCTTTTCGAAAAAGGTCTATTTAACTTCACCATCTCCGTTTGACAACTGAGCAAAAGTGAACGTCATTGCGTGTATTTGTAAGCAAAGTTAGTTCATTTTTACTACTACACTACGCACGATCGTTAGTCCTGAAGATGTGACCGGTAAATTGATACACATTTTCAACATGAGAGGGATAGGAAGTGAAGTCACCATCTCAAACCGGCAAATGAAACCCTCAATGCAACTTGGGATTGAACAAATTTCCGATCAATATGTCCGACGTGAGAATTTAAATAAAGAAACGTGAAATGTAGGCATATTTTTTTTCATCAACATCAAAAACTTGCCACAAAGCCATTGTTTCCCTGAGAAGGCTATGGATGAAAGTTTAGGATCGCTTGAACGGGGCACCACAAGGGCGATCTTACCAGCCTGAAGAAACAGTGCGATATAGCTCATTCAATGCATTGTGAAAATTATAGTGATAGATTAAGAAATGAAGAACAATCATTCAAAGTCGTGGTATGAAAAGAGTTTTCAATCATCTCTCTGAATATATATCTTCTCTTTCTACAATTTTTCTCTCTTCATCTTGTTTTCTCCTTTGCACCAAATCACCCTTGCTTCTTCTACTTGAAAATTCACTTGTGAATGTAGGGGGAAAAAGAACTTTGGTCTTTTCTCCGCCGTTCATGTTTATTCTTCAATTCGCCTTTGACTTATTCAGAAAAAAATCTTCTTTTCTTTGTCAATTTCTTATTCACGTGTATGTTCTCCATTTTATGTAATAACAATGTTTTTGTTGTTCAATTCAAATAATCATATTTTACTTGATTATTTGAAATATTTGATGGGGCGTGGCCGTATGAATATAACCTATGTTATTTACATCCCAGAATTCAATTGAACGTCTGAGATAAACCACAAAAAATGAACAATCAGGATAAATGATGAAAAAAGAGGGGGGGTCCCCATATAATCTAGTTGTTAAGCAACAAGAGGAGGGAACTAATCTCCATGCAAGACCTCCGTAAGACGATTCAACTGGTCGAGCATTCCGGCCGGTACAGTAGTAGCCTAGTAGGCCTACAATTCGTCAGCTCTCGGCAAGCTGCAAGCACCAAGAAGAAGTCGGGCAAGCCCAGGACTCAGGAGTGCGGTGTGTGGATGACTCGTGCCGAGTCCCGACACCAGTGCAAACAAGTCAGTCAGTACATAACGCGTTCTTGATCGACCGTGTGTTTATTTGTTGTAAATTCGGTGAAGCACTTTTCACGTTTGTTTGTTCGTTGGAGTTGCTGCTGGCATTCACGATCAAATGAAAAATGGCGGAGGTACAAGCACAATTCCTGTTGAAAGAAGATGCTAGGCCTACACTATCCAATTAGGAGGTAAATGAGCACACTTTGATATAATATATTGTACAAGTGTACGGAATGCAGTAACTGTTCGTTGTTATTATAGGCACGGACACGTTATTCATATTTACCATGAGCTACGACACTCAGCTCCCCGCGTGGGTCATATTAGGCTAAGGGTCCGCTTTAGGAAATGATGTCTAGTCGGGCGTGGATTCAATTGTGCCGCATGGTGTGTGTCCTCTCACCGTCTATCACTTCATTGTGTCCTTGTCACCCGCTCATTCGTACATCCATAGTTATAACCTATTTGTTGGGAGGGCTGTTATAAGCACCATTAGGGCCTAAATGAAGAAAACAAACGGACCAATAGGCCTACACTTGAACTGAACTAACCACATTTTTCTTCTTTCTTCTTGTACGATGACGTTAATCTCGCGAGATGTTGAAATAAGACTAATCTGTGGGCCTATCACCACTGCTACGAAGTATTACCCTGTAGTAGGCCTACGCACAACGCTAGAAATCGCTATTCAAGCGTGCTGAATTGTGATTGTTGATCGATCAGCCACAAACGCAAATGTTGCATTTTCCTAGTTCTTGATAATAATATTTGGTTGCTGTGTTGGTGTGTGGTTGGTGTGTTCATAAACTAAAGATATTCTTTAGTCTAGGCCTATATGATGTGTTTCCGGCATGGTCAGCTTGCAGAAGGGGCCCATAAAACATTTGATTGAATTGAATAATAATATTCGGTTTGGATGGTTCATTTCCCGGGTGAGGCAGTCTAGGGAGCTTATATTGTCTCAATTATTAATTTAATTTCAATTTCTCGTATGGATCGTCCGCCCTCGTGATGTCACAAAATATAAAAACCAATCAAGTGGACAGTGAAGCAGGGGAACTTAGGGAAATTTCCCCTGCTTCGTATAAGTCACGCCCATCTATTGGATGTTCGGTTATCAGAATGGTGACTTTCCTGGACAGGTAGTTTGCAGGATGGTCGGTTAGGCCTATGTCACCTGTGTTATGGCCCATAGAACACATATTGGCCACATTATTCTATAAGTAAACCATTGTTGTGCACTCTTATTAGATTGAACGTTATTTAAAGATAATATCAACAAAACCAACAATATTTGTGAACAATAAGATATGTTATAAATAGTTGATGGAAATCTCACGAAACATGAATATCGAATATTATATTATTTCATCTAGAGCTAATTGTTGAATCTGATTCTTGTGCACTCTTAGTTTGCAAGTTAGAATCTCGATTGTTACAATAGACAACAATGCAAACATTTTATATTTGGATACTGCCATTCACACTACCCGGTCGTGCCACTACCCACGACTGGGTAGTGGGAATAGCCGCACAGCGCGGATACTGCTATTGCCACTACCCACTACCCACTACGCACTACCCACTACCGGGTAGTGGGAATAGCAGTATCCGCGCTGTGCAGCTATTGACACGTACATTTCCCTCGGAATTCCCTCCGTCCAAAAGTTTTGGCATCGCCGTAGCGCAACACTCTCTCTCTTTCTCTCTCTCTCTCTATCTTTATCTCTCTCTCTTTCTTTCTCTCTCTCTCTCTCTCTCTCTCTCTTTTTCTCTCACACTCTCTCTCTCTATCTTTCTCTCACAC
>CAXFZR010000325.1:0-10086 GCA_964007535.1 Brachyptera risi
ATTTTCTATTTTTATTTTACGTCTTTTTTAGACAGGTTAACAGTTTGATATTTTATTTTCGGTGTGTACTTTGTTTAGTGAATGCTTGATGCATGGTTGGATGGTTGCCTTTATTGAATACATGATGCATGCTTGTCATCTTCCACGAATGCCAATTAGAATATGTATGGGTATGTTGAACATCAGCGGACATACCGCGCGGTTGATGATGTAATTTATGTGAATGTCGGTCATATAAGTTAGTTATAGTTGCAACTTTGCAAGTACGTGCAATACAATATATAGTAGACCTAACTCTGTCGTGATCCCAAAATTCAACTACTAAAAAAAAGTGATAAACATCGATGACGCACTTCTTCCTACTTCGGGGCCGTTGAATTAAATGTATTATAATATTAATTAAATGATATACATTTAAATGCTTAATGAAATAAAGGCGTATACCCTTTAAGTATGAATTCAACAGTTGCTATTATTATGTGCATGAATTATTCTAGTACCCGCCAAATCGAAACAGACACTCGGCACTTTTGCAGCACTCTACGAATTGTGGTTTCGTTTATGTACGCCTTTCAAGTATAATCTTCTGTAATTATTTTACATGAACGTTCCTACTCGAGTCTGTAGAGACAATAATTACGAGGTCTGTGGGGTTTCATACTAACGGTCTGACCGGAATATCAAAGAGTTTGTCTAATTATCTCTAGACTTTTGGCGGGACAACATGTAAGGGAAGGGAAGGGGGGAGGGGGTCGTAATTCTTCACCAACACTCGTGAATTTACGTATTTGATAATGCATCAATATTTAATATGTATTTTATCCGTCACCTTCCCCCCCCCAAAAAATGTAATAACTTGAAATGTAATATGCATTAATATGAAATATGAAATGCATTAGACCTACATAGCAAAATATTTGCCAAGTTTTGTTGGATAAGTGTACTTCAAGCAGTCAATAAATGCATTATATATATATATATATATATATATATATATATATATATACACGATTAATTTCGAACTTTTCTCATTGCAGTGAAATCTCACGACAAACAATAGTTTATGCGATTTTTTGCCTTATTTTTTGCTTTATTCAATTGTGTTTAGTTTACCGGTAAACTGAAAAAATCATACTGCATCGAGTCAAGTTTTTAGAAATTTCTCATGGGTAGGGCCCGCCTACCTACTTTCAAATGACATTTGAAAATAAATTCATTTGATAATTGAGATTCCTGCGCTTTTATTATAATTATAGGCATACTATTTTTCATAATATTTCCCTATTTAATAATAATATTATTTCCATAATATTTGTATTTTCCTACAAATAACTAACCAAATATCAATATATGTTGGACTATCAAAGTATGCATTAGGCCTAGCGAGTATCACATTAGTTGGTCACTATGTTTAATTTATTGGGAGGAGCTGGAGAGAGAGAGAGAGAGAGAGAGAGAGAGAGAGAGAGAGAGAGAGAGAGAGAGAGAGAGAGAGAGAGAGAGAGAGAGAGAGAGAGAGAGAGTAGGGAATTAGTATACAACCCAAATCTATAGATTAATGTTGAGAAAATCGAACTCGAAGATCAACTTCAGCGTATAGTTCCAAGATAATATGTCTATTGGGCGATAGAACCAAGTACCCGGGTACTCACTGGCTTCAACTTGAAGTAATAATCTTAAAATAGCTGATTGTACTCTTCACAAACTGTTCAAATGATTATTCACTTTGATGTTTTATTTCCCTCGTTGATGACGACTTGATGAACTATTCATCTGGGGCGTCGCAGCCTCTCCGGTCCAGAGACGTTGCAAATTACCTTTCCCTCGTTCGCGTCGCTTGGCGTCAACATCTAACCTTCAATCCGGTCAAAAGACTTGCCATTTTATCGTCCTCTCATCCACTCAACACAGTCCTCCCTTTCATTTCTATTTTAGCAACTCTACAATTTGAATGCCACCGAAACCATGTAATTGGCACTTTACACAATAAGAAGTGAGATGAGGCTAATGATAATGTCAGGTTGGTAGCTATCTCCTCAAGAATATAAAGATATACTTGTTTTCTCGAAAGAAAGTCGTCTACCAAAATAATAAAAATATATAATTATCATCATTATATTTCGTATATAGCTAAAATATTTTCAAATTGTGATTTCTCACCAATAAATCAGTTCCTACGCAATTCCATCTTGATTTTGATTATTGTTTGCTTAACGACCCCACCAACAGCTAGGTTATACGCGAGTAAGAATGAGATAATACAATTATGAAGTGATGATAAGTAAGAGGACATTTACAAAAACCCATGCCTCATGCGGGACTCGAACCCACGACCAACGGTGCCTTTAGTTAATTGTAGAGCGGTGCCTCAGCTGACCGAGCTACCGAGGGTGGCAATTCCATCTTTCAGAAACCATTACGGTACATACTTGAAATTACAGCGGGATTAGGTTCATTTTCACAATTATTTCGTTGGTAGACGATCTTCTTCTTCTTATTATTATATTGGGTTTTAACGACGCACTGTAATGATGACTAAGATTCATTGGCGTCGGATGAATGATTAATGAGATGGTGAGATGAAGGTTTTTATGGGTAATGGAAAGGGTAGTGGGAAGGAAGCGGTCGTGGCCTATATTGTGGGAACCATCGCGGCATTAGCCTAGACTACAGAGGGAAACCACGAAAAACCCCTGTAAAGATGGACGGTAGCGGGGATCGAGCCGGGTACGACATGCCCACTACCTCCCGGGTCACATGGAGCAAGTGCGTTAACCACTACGCTGCATGTGTCGGCGATCTTACGTGGATATAAGTAGACATATAATTCTCCACAGAAAATGAAGTCATAGCTTGAGAAAAATAAATATTACTCACACATCTGTTTGACAAACCGAGATACATTTTAATTGAGCTTATATGTTTCTTTCAACCAAAACTATAGGGTCTTTTAGAATGAGATTGAAGACTCAAGGTTTTCTCAATGTCGAGTTTTTATCTATTCGGCATGATACGTTGTTGGTGGCTAGAATTGTTGGTAGGCAAAGTTTGCTGATGCGCATGTAACAGCGCTGAGCAGTGGTAGCGTGACGTGATCGTGGACACACTTCTCTCACTGTCTCCCTAGCCGACTGAAGACTGGTAGTACAGATATAACCCATC
This sequence comes from Brachyptera risi, assembly GCA_964007535.1. Lineage (NCBI taxonomy): Eukaryota > Metazoa > Arthropoda > Insecta > Plecoptera > Taeniopterygidae > Brachyptera > Brachyptera risi. The sequence continues at coordinate 3,163 of CAXFZR010000325.1, forward strand.
TATTCATCAAATTGCATATTATATAGAAATTACATCTAATAATCAAGTAGGCCTAACAAGCAGCAAGGTGAAAATGAATAATATGTATATTTGTAATCATTTAATAATTGCAGCAGGATTTACTCAATCTCAAAACAGAATCGTTTGGCCAATAAGAATATACACATATAATCCAAGGCCAATTAAAAATCAATAGAAGAAGAAGAAGGGATACTTTTTTTCTTATTGTCACATGAAAAGAATATCAGTAGGCATACATACAACACTCTCAAAAAGATCTGCAAAGCCTCTAAAGACTTGTCTGTAGAATAATAAAATAAAATACCGAATTATACAAACACAAACGACTAGTGGTGAACAATAAATAATGACAATATAGGCCTGAACTAAATTGTGTCAACTGACAATTATTAAATGCAAAATATGAAAAGAACTGGGATAACCCATGTGGTTTCGAAGCGTAGATTTGAGTCGACAGAAAATAGTTGATATAATTCATCGAATCAGGAAGCTATAAATTGTATTTTACCACACTAGAAACGAGATATTAATATGTAAGGTGATTAGTTATAACAACCTTATTCGAAAACAACGTTCATTTGTCGTCAAAGATCCACTCTTCGACTGTTGAGGCCAGACGTCTAGATACTTGGATATAGCTGAGGTGGTTTTAATAAGATTTTCAAGATTTGATTCGACAGAAAACGTTTGATATAATACTTGTATCATGAAACTAACAATGAAATAATAATTTGCGCATTCAAATATATTCTAAAGTACCGTACAACTTTTGTTTGCTGTGTTTGGGCTTGGCTGCAATAATGATCAAAGGCACAGGGAAAGAAGATCAAATAACCCCCGTATAACCTAGCTCTTAGTGGGGTTGTTAGCAAACAATAAGATCAAAGATTCAAAGAACACAATAATCGAATTCTCATCATTTTCAAGACACAGATGTCTCATCAGACGTTTTAATTTGTGTGAACTATATGCGAGAATGTGCTCTGATCATTTAGGATAAAATGACCTTAATTGGAATCTGCAGTATCACATATTGAAATATTCTCCTCAAAAAACTAGAATACTAGAACCAAGTTTTTTACCATACAAAAATCGAATAGTCCCCCTCAAACACAGTCTTCCCCCAAACTCCTAACAAGAAGCGAATATATATTTATATGTATACACATCATACACACACACACACACACACACATATATATATATATATATATATATATATATATATATATATATATATATATATATATATATATATATTTAAATATTTATATATGTGTATTGAGGTTGGTGTTTTTAATTCTGTCTCCTATTTTTAATTTTCAATTTGTACATTGTTTTGATTTTGATTTTCTCTGGCGAGCTTACTCCAAATTGAGATGCAGAACTCATTTTAGTTGGTATCATTCATTGTAGGGGCCTACATGGTACACCTATTCTTCTGACACTCGGTACACGCAGCATACGTAGTAAGATGAGCCAGATATTTGTGTGAGAGTTCTCGAAAACTCTTTCACCTTGACTTGTATGAAATATACTTGAGAAGTTGGTGATCCTCGTATAACCTAGCTGTTGGTGGGGTCGTTAGCAATAAAAACTTGGTGACACCTTGGTGGAAATGGAAACTGTCAAGCCTGCAAAGCCGTGGATCACAGTGCGCTAGATATACTGAAGTCTTCGTCATCGCTCATCCAATTACAGTGCGTCGTTAAACTCCAATAAAATGAGAAATAAGCATTAAGCTTGCTCATGTTTTTTTCCTCTAATACTGGTAATATGTTTTTTTCAATAAAGTGCGGTCAAGTATGTTTTTTTTTGAGAATTCACTTTGAAGTGTTTGGGTCATAGGTTCTTTGAATATAACAATTCTAACTTCGAAGTATTGAGGTACATACTACACACAGACTACCGTGATCCGAGTTTATTAATAAAATTATGACCTTTCGTTTGTCATGTTCCTTCTGCAACATGCCATTCTATAATAATTACTGTGATGTTTTTTTCTCAAGTTTTTAAATACATAAATTGTGAATATACGTTTTGAATATTAACAGTCGACATAATGGAAGATAGACTTCAAGGTTCGAACCTTGGACTTCGGTTAGGGAGTGTACTGAATAGAACAGGCTATAATAATGAAATACTTGATTCTCTTTTACTTCTTACTGAACTTTACGTGACATCAAGGCTATAACGTTTTTCCTTACCCATTTATAGGACTACATTGCACAAGCCGGCCGAATTATCACTCTGCCTAAGGCCTAATATGTGAATATTTTCACAATGCAAAGCCGTCCATTCTTACTCAGTTCGATCTTGTAGGACTAAAACATCAGGCATAACTTCATTTTGAACTTTTTTTTCTCAATTACATAGTTATTATATTTAATGATAGAAAATGGCTCGAATATGGCTTGCCTCCTTGCTTTTCAAGTGCCGAGTACCGGTATATAGGGGCCTACTGGTAGGCCTGAACTGATTATCTACAGGTTCTGATTTCACATAATTTCTAATACAGTCATATTGTATTTACCATAGTTTTTACCATATATATGCTATTTACATACATTATTACATTCTACATAGTTTACATATTTTACATATAGTTAGGCCTAACAACAATAAGTAAATAGTACAAAATGATCATAACATGAGATTACAATTAGTATTGATACTTAAATTGGATTGGTTTAAAGTTGGATAAAATTGGATTAATCATAATTTCATTCACTCATTCATCATATCCCAGAAACCCCATTTTTCATAATGTTTTGGGATAAGCATACTGATCATCTACTGAGCATCTTTGATTAATTTACAACACTCCATTCTAAATTTTGATGCATTGTTTACATTTCTGATTTCGCAAGGAATTCTGTTGAAAATCTTCATCCCTTTATAGAATATAGAATTTTCTTCCATACATAAATATTTTCTATTTACAAATATACTCTGATTATTTCTTAGATCATATCTGTTATTAATTTGCTCATTATACCTAATTTTGTTACATTGCTAGTTAGGAAGAAGACCTCTTGTGATTTTGTAGATTCATGTGAGGGTATTGAGTATTATTCTCTGTTTTACATTAAACCAGTACAATGCTTCGCACATCTATTGTAGAATCGATGTACTTTCATACTATGATGTATTTTCCGTGTTCAGATATACTCCGTACGGAGTGAATCTCATTTCCAATACTTAGCTCCCCCTGTTGACGTGAAAGTGAAATTGACCACAGAATTAAAGAGAAAAGTTCAAAATTCAATTAGAAAGTTGCGTAAATCATTAAATGTCAAAAGGTCAACAATTCAATCGTAGTCTTCATTCAAGTTTCATCATTTTTTATTTCAGGTTTCAAAATTGTTATGTAAGATTTAATGTTTGTAATATTATAAAAACTGAGACGAGTGGCCGAGTGGTAGCACATTGAACCGTCATTCGGGAGACTGGGGTTCGATTGGTTGACCATCCTGACGGTTTTTTCGTGATTTCCCTCTGTCGTTCAGGACAATACTGGGATGGTTCCTTGACAACAGGCCACGACCGACTCCTTCGCACTATCTAAAAACACCTATAATGAAATAACCTTTCATATCATCATGTCATCATCCCATCATCATATATATTATTCACCGACGCCAATAGATCGTAGCTATCACTGAAGTGCGCTGTTAAACCCGATATAAATAAAAAGATATTATAAAATATAAAGTATTATAATATAAATGAAACAACTCATATTCAGATGTTTTTAAAAAACTGATTTTGTTTTTCTCAGTAAATGACGATGTTTTATTGACGACCTCACATTCAAGACTGCGAATGAGCAGGTGGTACCCCAAATGATTTGTTACAATTGAATAGAGCAAGCGTCCCCACCAGGCACTACCACTCCTAGGGGACGAAAGAAGGGTCAAGGTTGTTCAGCTAGAAGAACATTTTCTGAAATGATTCATCACGTATTCCGATAAATCAATCAATGACATCATATTTTGATTTATTTATTTATGAATTGTTCATTATAATTTATTAATTATAATTATCATGAAATTTATTAATTGAAAGTAATGAAAACGTTATGAATTGTCATTAATTGCTTTTTTGGAAATTATACTATACATAAGATATATACGGAGCCTTCATGGGTCTCCATTATTTTAAATATTTGGTCTAACGATCGATCTGTAATGGGAACACATCCATTGGCGCCGGTAAATGATGGGGGGAAGATGATACGAAGGATCATTTTATTAGGTTGTTGGGATAGTGATCGTGACCTGTTCTCAGAGTCCATCTCAGTATTTATTTTAATGACATAGGGAACTACCTCGTAAAACCTGTCGGGAAGATCGACCATGGCGGGAATCGAACCCCGGTCCCCTGAATCACGGTTCAGTATACCAGCGAATAATCTACCCGTCGTATAGTACCTCTTTCCTATTTAATTCATCAATAATTTTCATTTTAGAATTCATTTTAATTTGTTTGTGCTGCTTTCCTTGCATTTATTCCGTTCAAATCAAATCGAGGGGTGCTAACTTAGCATAGACGAATAATAATAATAATAATAATAATGATAATAATAATAATTTATTATTTCAACAGATTGATTAATACATGTTGGTAATGTTATCGTCAGCAGTATATTAATATACAAATATATTGGAGGGTGATATAAAGGTTCATCATTCTGAACATGCACATTCTATCTATCATTCAGAAATCGTCACATTATTAAAAAAAAAGTACAAATAATAAGAAAAACTCGAATTAAGAATATAGATACATTTGTGAAACTATTTGTGAAACAACGTATTTGCAATAGGCCTACGTTTGAATACCACTATACTGTACGTTGGTAGATTTCATGAAAATGGGATGTAGTTGTATAGCTTCCTCCGATTCGATTTGTATTTAATAAGTGGAAGAGAAGCAGCGCAAACGATTCTTTACGTCATCATCCAGGAAAAAAAACGGTTACAAATTGTACATCCCTTCATATAATTAGGGATGCACGATTATTTTGCGAACAATCAGGTTAATCGTATGCAATTATAAGTAAATCTATAAACTCGTTTTCATTACAAAAAATACTTTCGCTTGCGACCTACACTTACATAGACGGGGATTATCATTCCATCCGTTTGTTTTACCTTTTTCAATTAATAAAAATCGCTGAATATTTCTTCACGTTTGAAGAGTGTATATAGGCCTGTGTACTAGAAAATATGACAAGAAGAATCTAGGAGTTGAGTAATATTTAAATAAATGTATCCACAGTAAACAAATCTGGTAGTCTATATAAAATTCGTCAAAGCATTCTCTCATGCCTTAATTAACATATGGGATGAGTCTATGCGAGTCTATTTAGCGTAATATCAGTGTTTTGAGTATAAATTTTGAATGGTTTGAGATATCAAAATTTTATTATAGGAACGAAACATTGATATTTTTAATGCCTATTATAGCTATTATAGCCTTTATCATAGCTATTACTATTCAAGCTTTATCGCCTAACTGTCAAGCGTATATACAGCTGAAAAAACTCACATTATTCAGCTGTATACGTTTGACACCGAGGGGTTAACAACTGAAATCTGGTGTACACTTGTCATGAAACCTTCCTAAAATACCGTGAAATCAGGTGTACACCAAATTAACTAGTTGCTTACCTCTCGCTCGACAGTTATGTGACCGAGACGCGTGGCCGAGTGGTAAGACACTGAACCGTCATTCGGGAGACCGGGGTTCGATTCCCGCCATGGTCGACCATCCAGACAGGGGTTTTTCGTGGTTTCCCTCTGTCGTTCAGGTTGATACTGGGATGGTTCCTTAACAACAGGCCACGACCGACTCCTTCTCACCATCTAAAACACCTAATAAAATAACCTTTCATCTCATCATCCCATCTTCTTATTCATCATCCACCGACGCCAATAGATCTTAGCCATCAGTATAGTGCGTCGTTAAAACCCAATATATAGAAAAAAAAATAGACAGTTATGTGATAGGAGTTGATTAGTTATAACTTATACCAACTCGAAGGTATTAAGAATATCTGTATTCTCTCCGTACTAATCAGCTGTCATCTGTCTAAGTGTCATACTAAGAAAGAACTGATATTTCGCTGAACCGACTCTCAAGCTGTGCATGGTCTGAGAATTGATTAGGGTCAGGAATACTCGTCACCGTTACGGTAGTCACTCATGATCATAATTAAAATGATCAATATTACTAATCAGTTATCATCTCTCTAAGTGTGTAGGTGAATCCAAGTGCATGTTACATGTTGTTTGATGTGGCCGCTCATCTGCCACTGCCAAGGAAATGATTTCATAGAGCACTAGGCAAACCGAGAGGCTGACTAACTCATTTCTTGTGCCATCATTTCTCCAATAAATCAGAAACGACCAGCTGACACAGAACCGATAGCAGAATCTCAGAATCAAAGTGCAAATACGATTCTGTAAGTTTCCTAATGTGTGCACAAATTACTGTATCTTTATCTTCTCTAGTAGACGGGTCTTATATGTTGTGCCACATATTGATGAAAGGTGTTTTCTGCGATTACTAAAACCTGTCTCGTACTACATTAATGATAGGTTTCGTCGAATACGCTTTTCTTTCACATTTCTACTTGTACAAAACGTACGTCATTAATATTGTGTAAAGTTCGTTCATCCCTATTTATTACTTTTCACTTTTCACTTTATTGAAAAGAAAAAATGATAGTTTATACACGGAATATTGATTGATATTTTATGACCGGTATGCGTATATTGATTACTGACATGTGAGCAAAATACGGAAATGCTTGAAACGTATGGACGATAAACATGAGTGTGATATCCTCTGCAATCGTACTAAATAAATGCATATATCATGAAGAATAAATGAGAC
>CAXFZR010000326.1:5000-7500 GCA_964007535.1 Brachyptera risi
AGGTCGATCTTTTAGATATAATATAACTCGCTCAACACACTTGAGTCCAAGTATTGAACCATCACGGGCAACTCCGTTTTCGTTTTCGATGACGTTTTCGTCTTGAAAGCGAAGTTTATCTATATTTGGTAGTATTGAGCGCTAAACAAACCTAAACACCGTTTTCAAATCACCGTTGTTCCCCACGAACAAATATCTCGTGGTTTCATCAAAAACAACGTTTTCATCTGTCAGAATTCTAAAAATGGCGGACGGTATAAAGAATCTGGAAATTATTGAGAGATGGAAGAGGGATTTTTGGAGATGGGTCATCGGTTCCATGTGAGAATTGATCCATTCAAAATGTATGAAATTATTTCGCCTTCATAAGCTATTGTCGAGAGAATTGATAGAAGAATTGTCTAAATTCAATCCTCCCCGTAGCTCGGCAATTGACATAAGCTCCCATATTTTTTTTTCTGGTAGGTCAATGTAGCCTCATCATTGAACGATTTAATTCATTATACGATTTTTATACGTTGGGTTTGGCCATTGATTCTGTAAGGTCTGATCTATAAATTCTATTTCTTGGCCTAGGCATGATGCATTCGCCATTCGATTGACGCATTGGCCTAGATGTTTTGGTTTGATTCTAGTCAATAATACATCACTCAAATAGGCCTACTCAATTAAAGAATAAATAGGCTCTAGGCCTACTTGGGTTGGAGTATCTGCCAACCCAAACGTTCCTTACACAATAAGCCTATCCTGATTTGACTGATGTTACCGCAATAAGTTTCAACTTATAATAATTAGCAGTCATTTTACGAGTAAACGCAACGTGTTGTGAAAAGAGGTTATGTTGTTGTCTATTTATTCAGTTCCTCTTCCTTCATACTTCGATCTCAGCGCTGCGCGGCATAATCTTGGCTCGTGATTGGTTGATGGTTTGAATTTCCACTGTCATCTAGAGTACCTCAGATAACTTTGAGAGAACTACCTCATAGGACTAACCGCAAAACCGATTGGAAAACGCTGCGGAAGCTCATTTTTCAATACTAGCGTTTTGCACACAAGCGCTACCCACTCCGTTTTGAGATCGCGTTTTCAGCTCACCACACCGCTGAAAACGTAAATCTCAATACTTGGACTCCTGTACAAATTATAATGACAACTTAAGAAATGAAAAACTATTCAAAAGTCACGTGGGGAAAAAAAGTTTCCCATCCTCTTCATGAATATATCTTCTCTTCTTTCAATTTTTCTTTCCACATTTTATTTTCTTCTTTTCTCCCGGATCTTCCTTGCTCCAAGTATATAATTATAATCATAATAACAGACATAATATAACGTATCTTATAAATACAATCACATATTGTATAATTGTCATGTATGACGTATAGCAATATAATTTTTATCAACTTATCAATGTTATATCATAAAATAAGGAAGCCAACCATACATAATCTTCACTATATCTCATCATAGATAAATATCAAAAACGAATAAATTAATAATTACAAAAAGAGAATGCATTTGAAATCCAACTTCAATGACAATCGTTTTAATTGAAATAATAATAGATTTTAATCATGCATTGTTTTATGTTCAATGATTATTAATTAGGCCATAGATGGAGTTGTTTACGTAAGTAATAGATTTACTTGATTAGTGATGGTGTTTTGAACAGTCGAGACGGTCGATGGTTAGTGGTGGAGGATAGAAGAGACGGTCGATCGGAACCGTCACGAGTGGTTGCCATGGCGACCTTGGATGGATGATTTGCAAGCTGGTGAGATTGGATGAGATTTTATTGGAGATTTTGAAAAGTAACAGATGGGAAATGTCTGAGGAAGAGATCTTTGTTTTATTAAGGCCCGGTATTACCAAGTCCAGTTAGCCTTTATCTGACAGTTCAAACTTGTTATCACCATGGTTACCTGTGGTGTTTGTTTCGACCAACTCTCAGATAAATACTAACTGGACTTGGTAATAGTGGGCATAAGAGTTGGTGAAATATTAGCTTTTTGATGTTGACTTCTGAACGGTATATCAGAATTATGATTCTGTAGAAATACAGATATTTTTAATATCTTAAAAATGAAGTGTTATAAAGTGATCCAAGATGCATTGAGGGTTGCGTTGGTTTGCCGGTGGGAGATGGTGTCCTAACTTCCTATCCCTCCCATGTTAGAATATGTTCCAATTCAAGGTCCACGTCTAAATGAATATTGAAAGTGCGTAGATCAGTAGTGATGAAAGGAAATAAATTTACGTGCACGTCGGCTCAGTTAATAAAAGCTGTCATCAAGTTTGTCAGCCTGTCAGCCGTTTCTAAAAAACAACACTGGATAGAGCAGCGATCAATATTACTCAGGACAGTACTCAGGAAATGGAACGTGTTTTCGAATTGGTGAAAAGACACCATCTCCTACCGGCAAAACAACGCAACCCTCAATGCATCTTGCCCTGGAACCTTACCGCTACTGCCACTTGAAATAACGTCCTAGGCCTAGCTAGC
>CAXFZR010000326.1:10000-35000 GCA_964007535.1 Brachyptera risi
ATATCATGTTTATTTTTATAATATTTTTGACGTGCCATATATTTTATGTTGACCTATTTTCAGAATGTAAAAATCAAATCGACAAATAAAGTATTGAATTCAATTCAATTTAATTGTTATGTTTGATAATCCAACTCGCGTGTATGCAAGTCTAGTTGGTGTCGTAAAATCTAACAATGGAGTTACTATTCTATCCTAGAGGAATGGCTCTGATTGGTCAGAACTGTATGTAGTGTGGGCGCAAGCTATTAGTGCTATTCACCATAATCGGTGAAATGTCTACAGTTATTTCTGTGAAATGCGTGGGATTAAATGTCTTTATTTGGATGAATATAAAAATAAATAAACATGGATGATTAGTTTACTATAAAACTCGGTACACACACCATTGTCTTAGTCGTAACTTGGTCGTATAAATTCTCCTATAGTTGATATATATATATATATATTTATATTTATATATATACATATATATATATATATATATATATATATATATATATATATATATATATATATATATATATATATATATATACATGAATATATATCCATAAATATATATATATATATATATATATATATATATATATATATATATATATATATATTTATATATATATATATATATATATATATATATATATATATATATATATATATATATATATATATACATGAATATGAATATATATATATATATATATATATATATATATATATATATATATATATATATATTTAGTGATGAAATTATCAATTTAGGAATGTCTGTAATTGGTAGTCAAGTATTATTGTCATCATGATTGCCCATGCTATTTGTTTTCCCTAACTCTTAGATAAAAGCTAATTGGAGTTTATAATACAGGACCTGAATGGAAAGGTTTAATATAGAAAGTTTGGCTGTCAGTTTTCTTATTGAACTTTTCTATAACTACACGTCTCTCTGAAAAAAGAAAACGACCAAAATATATTTTTCAACACAATTTATCTCTCATTTTTTATTTACATCGAAACTTTGTACAAAATTTGTGTGCCCCAATTGAGGCAAGTGTGAAAGGTAGGATCGTTCGAACGGGGCACCACAAGGGCGATCTCACCACCCTAATAATTCATTCAACAAACAATAAATCTAATTTCAAGGATATAGAAAACAATTTAAGCTTTTTTAAAAATTATCTCAATTTATATTGGGTTTTACGACGCACTGTACTGATGACTACGATCTATTGACGTCGGTGGATGATATATGAGATAATGGGATGAAAGGTTATTTTATCAAGTGTTTTTGAATAGTGGGTCGGATTCGGTCGTGACCATTAAATAACCATGGTAAGATCGCCCTTGTGGTGCCCCGTCCAAACGATCCTATCTTTCATCCTTAGCCTTAATTGGGGAACAATGATTTTGTATCAAGTTTCGATGTTATTAAAAAAAAAAAAAAAAAAAGTATCAACCTGAACGACAGAGAGAAACCACCACAACCCCTATCAGGATAGTCGACCATGACGTGAATCGAACTCCCGAATGACGGTTCAGTGTGCTGGCCACTCGATCACACGACTCAGTATTGGTACTTCATCTTATGAATCATTCACAATGCAATTCTCACCTTGATCGCCTGTCAACACTTGCAAGTGATTGCATTTAACATTTCAATCAGTAATCTAAGAAAACACTTACAAGCGATATTGATCTAAAGTTATTATTCTATGATTAATCGCTTCAATAATCGATTTCAAGTTCGATTATCGATATTATTACGACTTCATCAAGGCAGTTCCTTCCGTCAGGCGAGGTTGTTTTCTCATAAGTTGGCGCTACTTATTTTATAATGCATTTTCTATTTATATGTTTATTTTTATTGTTAACAAGGACTATAAGTCGTACTAGGCAAACGCGCTATGTGTTGCCGTGTTGATGGATGAGCTGGAACATATCAACTTATCTTTGGATTGGTTATTATATATATATATATATATATATATATATATATATATATATATATATATATATATATATATATATATATATATATATATATATATATATATATATATATATATATATACACCTTGAGATCCAAACCATTACATCACTGCCATCTTATTTTTCATTATTAATTTCTATGATAATAAAGAAGGCTTTGTTTTATTCATTTACAATTAAGTGGTGTCACTGTAGTTTGGATTTAATAGGTATCTTAATAGCTTTGAATGATTTATAAAAATTACATTATATATTTTTTTACATCAAAACGGCTGATCCGATTTGAGTGAAAGTTCGGAATAATGTGTATCATTATTATATTAGAATTCTCTAAGAATTTGAATTCTCTCGGATGAAATATTTTTCCTGAATTTTTTTCTCTGGGTTATTCTCATGGGATGTTTGAAAACTTTGAAATGAGTTTTCTCAGAAGTGGTTCAACCGATCGCGCCTCAAAACTACACAGTATCGAATTAGATAATGATACTTGTGTGTGCCAAGTTTCAACTGATTTTATGTATACCGATTATGTATACAAACATGAGCAAAATCGAATAATGTCTATGTCACGGGTCAGAAAAAGAGCTGGGTCCTGGAGGAGAAATAAATAAATTATAATTTCTGAAATTGAGATGAGTATTTCTAGTTTTCTCCAAAATTAGGGCTGGAAATATCTTCATTATTCCTCAGAGTCAAGTTAAAAACGTTTTTTAAAATTTCCTAAACCAGTCAAACGCGAAATATGCGTTGTAAGATGAGCGAGATATCTGAACAAGGTATGAAAGTCCTTGAAGTAGTTGTACCCTTGCTACTTTATCGACTCTGGTATTCTGCACACCTTGATATCTGAATAAGCTATGAAAGTCGTTAAAGTAGTTCTACTCTTGCCACTTCATTGACTCTGGTATTCTACACACCTTGACGCATATAAAAAATACTTTATTGTTGGTCAACTCTTGAATCTAAAAAGCAGTGAATCTCGACAACTTAATTCTGTCACAATTTTTATGATATATTTTATGAATATTATCAGTCATTTTATTTTTTTTCTTCAAAATGACTGATCAGAATTGCTCAAAAAATCGTAATAATGTGTAAAATCCATGTATAGGCCTACACATTTAGAGAGAATTTCATCCCATTTGGAGAGATTTTATTTTTCAACATTTTCCGGCCAGCCAAATCTTATGGGGTTTTTAGAAACTTTGAAATAATGATTCTCAAAATCGGTCCGACCGATTCATCCCCAAAACTATACAGTTCTAAGTTGGATGAGTTTTCGTGTACAAAAAAAGTTTCATGTTGATCAGTCAACCCTTGCGACCTGTGGAGTGCTTACAAAAAAAAAAAAAAACACAGACAAAGCCCTATAAGAGTGGGATGGAGACTTCGCTACGCTCATCAATCAAGATGACGATTTATAATTCTCTCCAAAATTAGGGAAATAAATATATTTATCATTCAATAAAATCTAGTTTGAAAGTATTGAAGTCCTTTATCTAAGAACTGACGAAGGCTTCATAACATATCCTTATATAACATACATAAACAAATATAATACATCATCCCATCTGACATTACACACACATTTATAAAACGATAATATACATTTATCAATATCAATATTTTTCGCTACGCTCCTCACAATCGTGAAACCTTTCAATTACAATCACCAATCACCTCAGCAATCACCTCAAGTATGATTGATCGTCAACATTGATCTTCAAAGACGTTCCTCCAATGAGAACATCACGCATGATTCATGCGCACCAATCAGAGAAGGTCGTCCAGCATATGCAACTAGAGATACTTGAAAAAAAAAAACTTGGGTATGTAATTTCGCTGCCATTCGAATTATTCAAAACTGTTCGTTTATTAATTGAATAGTTCTTGGCAACAGGGCCAAGGCTTAACATGTGCGATATGATGTACAAGCATAATGACAGGCGCTGTTCATCGGACCACGTGGTCTATACGTCACCACATGCGGACCTTGTTGTTGTTGTTGTCGTCGTTGTTGTTGTGGTCGTTGCTGTTGTTGTTGTTGTTGTTGTTGTTAACGTCGTCGTCGTCGTCGTTGTTGTCGTTGTTGTTGGTGTTGTTGTTGTTGTTGTTGTTGTTGTTGACGTCGTCGTCATCGTCGTCGTCGTTGTCGTTGTTGTTGTGGTCGTTGCTGTTGTTGCTGTTGTTGTTGTTGTTGTTGTTGTCGTTGCTGTTGTTGATGTTGTTATTGTTGTTGTCGTCGTTGTTGTTGTTGTTGTTGTTGACGTCGTCGTCATCGTCGTCGTTGTTGTCGTTGTTGTTGTTATCCCTGTTGTTGTTGTTGTTGTTGACGTCGTCGTCGTCGTTGTTGTCGTTGTTGTTATTATCCCTGTTGTTGTTGTTGTTGTCGTTGTTGTCGTTGTGGTCGTTGCTGTTATTGCTGTTGTTGTTGTTGTTGTTGTTGTTGTTGTTGTTGACGTCGTCGTCGTCGTCGTTGTTGTTGTTATCCCTGTTGTTGTTGTTGTTGTCGTTGTTGTTGTTGTTGTTGTTGTTGTTATTGTTAGAAGTGAATAGTGAAACAATCATGATGATTTTTTTAAATGCATGTATAATTGATAATAGATTTGAAATATGCAGTTGCTTTTTTGATCGTGAATCTCGTCCCAAAAAAATCATGCACAAACAATATATATATATATATATATCTCGAACCTCGTCCCTAAGAAATCACCGAATGCCCCCCAAAAACATCACAGCAATACAAACAAAGCCTTGATATTCACGTTTTGTTATGTTTGTAGACAACCTCCATCTTCCATGAGAACAAGTATATAGCCCTCCACATGACCGTCATTCAAGGTCATCCGATAAAAATTATAGTTATTAAATTTTCATCACATTATCTCAATTTTCCAAACAAGGTGTTTATAACATGTAATCGACAGCCGTCTTGTTCAAGTATAGTCATATATGCATCTTACATTCCATATCGATCCATAATCAAGTCATTATTTATTGTATATCGATTTATTATCGATTTTTATCCAGAGGATAAATATTGTTCATCACTAGAGTGAATTTAATTGATTTAATTTAATTTTAATTGAGAATTATTGATGTGAATATTTGAATTGTGTTATGTGAATAGGTTTATGTTTTTGATGTGTTAGTAGTGTGATTTTATCTTGATGGTTTATAACCATATGGTTTGTAACCATATGGTTTGTGCGCTAGGTGTGTACTTATTATGGTGGTATTATTTTATGATCTGATATGGAGAATATTATTAGATATCTATAGTCTATTTCGTGTGAGGCTTGTTTCGTTTATGGATAGTAGTATTATTGCTTTTGTAGAGCCGATTTTATTGAAGTTTTATGTAGAAGGAATATATATTTCTATTGGAGTCATATTTTTTGTCTTTATTTGGGGGGTGAAAAAAATTATGTCAATTAAAATTCAACGGGATGAACAAAATATGAACCTTGGGTAATACTGGACCTTCGAGTCAGTTTTACGAAATCTTGACTAGGCATTATTAGTATAATTATTGGTCAATAAATATATTCATTTACTAAGAAAACGCTATATACGCGTTGTAAGACGAGCGGAAAGTAATAGTATGTCGACTTCATTGCCAAACCCTTGCCTACATTCGCCAATTGGGTGACATTTAAGTTATAAATGGGTAAAAACTGCTTCGAGTGGTACCAATTTAGCACATTTTATGTTTTTTTTTCAAAATGATTGACCCGATCAAGCTGAGAATTTCCAGAAATGTGTATCAGAATGAATTTCAACTTTACGCAAAGTTCATTTTTAAAAAAATAAAAATATCTTTTTTTTCCCCTGTGTTATTCTAATGAGTATTTTTGAAATTTCTAAAATTCATAAAAATGAAAGTTGCCACCCGACAATGCCACAAAACTATACAGATTCAAGTTAGATAAGGAACCATAATGAAAAAAAGTTTGAAGTTGATAGCTGTAGCCGTTTGAGCTGTAGAGAACCGACAGAAAAACTTGAAAAAAAAAAACGAACACAATTTTTTTTTCAGTATGTCAAATTGAATCCTCGCTAAAGCTCATCTAATGATATATTTTTTTGTCCTTCAGAGACCATGAATTATGACGTAGGCATCACCGATTCTGTATAGAAACATGAACAGAATCGAGTATGTCCACAACCTGGAGGACAAATAAATTGATTATAATTTCTGAAATTGAGAAGATAATTTCTAGTTTTCTCTGAAATTATGGAAATAATTATCAAATCTAGTATCAGGGTTTTGATGTCCTTTAAGTGAGCGGGGGGGAGGGGTTGGAGGGGGAGGAGGAAGGGGGGGAAGAGGGAGGGGGGGGGAGAGGGAGGTGTCTACAGGACATTCATTCTCGTTCAAACATAGGCGTGAACTGTAAATATTTTTATATTTTTATTTTTCACCCTATAATATTTTATAATAGTTTTATCTTACGTCTATTCTATACTATAATTCTATACTTTTTTTTAATAACACAATTTTATCTATTTTATTATTTATTTAGTGCGCAAGCGCGAGATTTTCTTTATTGTTATTCTCCGATTACTCCTCGCTTAAAGTTATTCTCGGGAAACCTGATCAGAGGCATACTTGTATACACGAGATGAAGGTTCCGATCGACCGTCCCCCCTATTCCACATCACTATTGCACGGGTGGTTCGAGCCTTTATATCTCGTGTGTAACGCGTGTCCAGGAGAGATGAAGGTTCCGATCGACCGTCTCCTCTATTCCACATCACTATCGCACGGGTGGTTTGAGCCTTCATATCTCGTGTGTAACGTGTGTCCAAGAGATATGAAGGTTCCGATCGACCGTCTCTCCTATTCCACATCACTATCGCACGGGTGGTTCGAGCCTTCATATCTCGTGTGTAACGTGTGTCCAAGAGATATGAAGGTTCCGACCGACCGTCTCCCCTATTTCATACGACTATCACAAGGGTGGTTCGAGCCTTCATATCTCGTGTGTATGGCAACAGGTTTTTACTTGTGGTTTGTAAAAATATTACTTTTTTCTGACTTCTTTATCCGGTTCATTTAGTATCTGATTGGAATGTGTTATGTGATGTATTGTGAAACTGGTTGAATGCTGAGAACGTTTTAAACGTTTATTTATTCAAAGTTTAACAAAAACTTATACTTGACAGTATATAGAAGACCAATTGAAGTTATCTGATGAAATTAGGTTCAAACTGAAGATGCACTGTAACTAGATTAGCTCAGCAATGATTTCCATTCCATTTACCTACAAGAATTGGATTCGTTTTCATTTTTTTATTTTATGTTTTTTCTTGTGTATTTTTCTGTTATGTATTTATATATAACTTATATGTATTTTATTTTTGTTATTTATTCATGTATTTTTGTATTTATTTTGTCAGGAAAAAAACAATCAACATGAACTTTTCCCGCATATTTGTCTCACAACCAGAATAGAAAGATTGTTTTTATCTGAAAAATCTGTGGAACGTTTTTTCCGGCAAAATCGGAAAGTTTGAAAATCCCCATGAAATTAACCCAGAGGGAAAATACTTGTGAAAATATTTTTTTCAAAAGCTCTAACATTTTTACTGAAAGTGAATAAAAATATCATACACTTTTTCAGTGATGTTCACAACAATCGGATGAGAAATAACGAAGAAAACGCATTTATATAATGCAATTTTTGATGAGCGTAGCGAAGTCTCCATCCCACTCTTATAGGGCTTTGTCTGTGTGTTTTTTTTTTGTTTGTTTGTTTGTTTGTAAGCACTCCACAGGTCGCAGGGGTTGACTGATCAACATGAAACTTTTTTTGTACACGCAAACTCATCCAACTTAGAACTGTATAGTTTTGGGGATGAATCGGTCGGACCGATTTTGAGAAAAATCATCTCAAAGTTTCTAAAAACCCCGTGAGATTTGGCTGGGCAGAAAATGTTGAAAAATAAAATCTCTCCAAATGAAATGAAATTCTCTCTAAATGTGTATACAAGGATTTTACACATTATTACGATTTTTTAAGCAATTCTGATCAGTCGTTTTGAAGAAAAAAAATAAAATGACTGATAATATTCATAAAATATATCATAAAAATTGTGACAGAATTAAGTTGTCGAGATTCACTGCTTTCTAGATTCAAGAGTTGACCAACAATGAAGTATTTTTTATATGCGTCAAGGTGTGTAGAATACCAGAGTCAATGAAGTGGCAAGAGTAGAACTACTTTAACGACTTTCATAGCTTATTCAGATATCAAGGTGTGTAGAATACCAGAGTCGATAAAGTAGCAAGGGTAGAACTACTTCAAGGACTTTTATACCTTATTCAGATATCTCGCTCACCTTACAACGCATATTTCGCGTTTGACTAGTTTAAAAATAAATCAAAGCTGTTCATGAAGCCTATTAAGAGTCCAAGGGAGTCGATTTAGCGAAATATCAGTTTCTTGGTGATAACTTTTGAACGATATGAGATATCAAAATTTTAATCCGCGAGAAACACAAATAATTATAATAGCTTCAAGATAATATAAGTTATAACTATTTAAGTCATGTCGCACAAGTGTCAAGCGTATACTAGCGTAACTTGGATACTTATAAATTATATCAACTTGAAGCTATTATGATCATCTGTGTTTCACGCGTATTAAAATTTTGATATCTCATACCGTTCAAAAGTTATCACCAAGAAACTGATATTTCGCTAAATCGACTCCCGTGGACTCTTAAGAAAATCCAACAAGAATCACTAATTAATTAAACGTTTGAAGTAATCCAAGGTCTGTAGATGTAGCTTGAGCTGACAGGGTATTTTTCTTTCGAGATTTCTTTACTTCTGAGCTCATCTTACAACGTTCATCCTGCGTTTTCCCAGTGATATCTTATATCCATTAGCACAAAATTATCTGTGCAAGACGTGATTTAAACATATGTTATACCTTTCCGAGATGCGTTATATTCCTGCAGCCGATAGCGGCACATGCTCGTTCCAATATCGGTGGCCATATTGGATATTTAAAAATGGAATCTTTTTTTTTTTTCTAATAACATCGAAACTTGATACAAAATCATTGTTCCCCAATTAAGGCTATGGATGAAAGATAGGATCGTTTGGACGAGGCACCAGAAAGTCGATCTCACCAACCCCATTTTGA
Organism: Brachyptera risi; assembly: GCA_964007535.1. Lineage (NCBI taxonomy): Eukaryota > Metazoa > Arthropoda > Insecta > Plecoptera > Taeniopterygidae > Brachyptera > Brachyptera risi. The sequence continues at coordinate 19,147 of CAXFZR010000326.1, forward strand.
TTATTTAAAACTAATGAACTTCAACACCAGGACTGCGCTGTCTGTGACCATAATTTTTCGTACCTAAAATGGAATCTAAGCAAAGCATTCTATAATATCACTAATATATGTATAATATGGCGGCAACACTTCGGTTTGCAAAGCCGTGTGTACTGAGGAGACACAAATAGTAGATCTCAATCATACATATAGGCCTATCTATGATTCGAGCATGTAGGCCTACCAACGAATCGATAGAACAATGGTCTGACCACAGCCTTCTTGTTTGTTCCCCAGCTAAAGTAACGACGAAGGCGGTGCAGCTGAGCATCTCCGAGGATGCTGCCGGCAAAGAAGTCGAGTACGTCAAACCTCTCAAGATATCGTCCGTGCCCCTCCACGAGGAGGATAAGCTGTACGGACCCGATCAGTGGCCAATCAGCGAGGAGAATGACAGTCAAGGAGGTGGTAAGTCACTAGAATCAATATTTTGAAATGACTTTTAACTAGGAAAACGCGGGATGCGCGTTGTTAGACGAGCTTAGGGGTGTAGAAATCTAGAATGAAAAATAATTTGTCAACCCAATCTACATCTACAGACCTTGGATCACTCCAAACGTTCAAAAACCTTACGAGAATCAGTTATGTCACGGCCTTCCTCTTCATTCATTTCAATCGTTTTGAATTAATTGGTGACACTTGTTGCTATAGATTTAATTGGTTCCCGTAATAGCCTAAATTGATGGGAAAATGCTTTATAAATGCGTTTTCTTCGTTATTTCTCATCCGATTGATGCGAAAAATCTCTCAAAATGTGCTTAATAGTTTCCTTTATATTCGGCGAAAATTTGAGAGGTCTTGAAAAATTTTGATTTTTCAAGTATTTTCCTCCGGGTTATTCTAATGGGGATTTTTGAAATTTCTAAAATTCATAAAAAAAAAAGTTACCACCCGATAATGCCACAAAACTATACAGATCTAAGTTAGATGAGGAACCATGACGAAAAAAAGTTTGAAGTTGATAGCTGTAGCCGTTTGACCTGTGGAGAACCGACAAAAAAACATAAAAAAAAACAAACAAAAAAAACATAAAAACGAACACCAATTTTTTTCAGTATGTCAAATTGGATCCTCGCTAAAGCTCGTCTAATAACAAAAAATTATTGAAAAACTCAAAATAATGAGAAACATATTGTAACAAGTTTTACACAACACTTTTTAGCCAAGACGATTCACAGTTGACTTTGATAACCATTCCTTAATTTCTAATTCAATTGATTTATATCTGTTTATATTTCTAAAATTTACTAGCATTATATTAAATATAACTGATACAATGTATATAATTATGTAATTTGATATATATATATATATATATATATATATATATATATATATATATATATATATATATATATATATATATATATATATATATATATATATATATATATATATATATATTATGATTTTTCATCTCATTTATCACATGTAAAGGTTGTAACATATTTTGTTTTTAATAACTACGACATCTTGATGTAGAGAGATCGCATGTTTGCCTGGTTACCATGGCAACTAGAAAAGTAAACAAGGTAAACTAACAAATACTGAAGTTGTGTTACGAGAACACAATTTAGCGAACTTTGACTGACTGACTGATTCCAGACGAGCGGCTGTTTCCATTGTTATTCATATACTTTAACATGCGTGGAGGTGCCGGGTCTCGGAAACAAAGTCATTATTGATTAAATATCGGAGTTCCGAATGTCTATAAATTGTTATTGCGAAATATTATTATGAATCAAAGTTATTATGTATATTATGTTCCATTCAGAGATGTCCACTAAAAGAGCTAAATACTATGATAACACGAGATAATAATGGAGTCACGGTTTCTTAAGTCCACGGGAGTCGATTTAGTGAAATATCAGTTAGTTGGTGATAATTTTTGAACGGTATGAGATATCAAAATTCCAATAAATAATAGATAATTATAATTATAAATATTAATAGATAATTATAATACCTTCAAAATGGTATAAAATAAAACTATATAACTCATGTCACATAACTGTCAAACGTATACAGCTAGAAAATGTTTTTTTTGTCGTAAACGCTTGACAGTTATGCAAAATCAGTTCAATAGTTGTAAGTTATACAATCTTGTAGGTATTAAAATTATCTGTGCTTCCTATTAATTGAAATTTTGATATCTCATACCATTCATTTTTTTCTATTTTTAATAACTTCGAAACTTCATACAAAATCATTGTTCCCCAATTAAGGCTATGGATTATCAAAAATTATCACCAACCAACTGATATTTCACTAAATCGACTCCCGTGGACTCTTAATTGTCTCCAAAAACTGTCATATTTCGTAATTCACCTAATGAGCAGGGCGAGTACTATGTGCTTACAACAATGGAAAAATACAAAGAATGGATATGTTACTATAGTATTCAGCTCTTTCAGTGAACATTGATCCATCAGAGTCCTGATTCAGGGCCCGGATTCACAAAGAGTCCTATCTTTATGACGTCTTAAGTAAGGACTATTTTACTGAGTTGGGACCAATATTGGTCTCAAGTTGGGACCATTTTACTGAGTTAGGACCAATATTGGTCTCAAGTTGGGACTATTTCACTGAGTTAAGACCAATATTGGTCTTAAGTCAGGACCATTTTACTGAGTTAGGACCAATATTGGTCTCAAGTTGGGACTATTTCACTGAGTTAGGACCAATATTGGTCTTAAGTTGGGACTATTTCACTGAGTTAGGACCAATATTGGTCTTAAGTTGGGACTATTTCACTGAGTTAGGACTAATATTGGTCTTAACTCAGTAAAATGGATCCTAACTTAAGACGTCCTAAAGATAGGACTCTTTGTGAATCTGGGCCCATAGTCTCTTGACGCTAGCTACAAACTCCTAGGTCCCCTGAATAAAGCCTACGGTTCATAATGCTACCAACTGATATACTCTTATTATTATAATTATATTCAAATTCTAAATAATAAAAAATGAACTTTTTAAAGATCTCTAAATCTTAGACAGGTTAATATAATATGTAGATGTCTAAAACATCATTATCACATCAGAAATAACTAGCAGTAACATTAAAACAGCGTGAAGTTGGCACCTTTGGAATCTGTCGGTGCTAGCTTGAGACAGTCTATCACACCTCGCAATATCGCCTACAGCCACCTTGGTGCTATAATCACACCTGTCAATCAATTGTTTCAGATACAGTCGGAACTGTTCACTGTAATCATTTCCAGTAGAACTTTTGGAGTTATTAGATGAGCGTAGCGAAGACTTTCATTTTACTTACACAAACAATTGGGTATGTTTTTTTTCTGTGATTTTGTACGCTGCATTTAGGTACAGGTCAAGAAAAATAACCAATCCACTAGTAACATTTTGTGAACATTGAGTGATTGTTTTTGAACAAGATCGGTTGAATGTTTTTCTTTTTAGAGACTTTGGAAAATTCCCATCAGAATAGCACTGGGTAAAATTTTGAATTTTTCTAATTTCTAATTTCTTTTTCTAAAATTCAAACGGGATGTTGATATGGTTCTAATACATATAGCCTATCAATTCTAAGTTCGAGGGAATTTAAATTTGTCATATATATATATATATATATATATATATATATATATATATATATATATATATATATATATATATATATATATATGAGAGAACAAACTAGACCACCCAGTTCTGGAGAGAATGTATATGACAGAGAGCGGTCATGACGTCTTTGGTGGCCTCACATCACACACACACATATATATATATATATATATATATATATATATATATATATATATATATATATATATATATATATATATATATATATATATATATATATATATATATATATATATATATATATATATATATATATATATATATATATATATATATATTATCGACATACGTTACTCAACGTTGAGAAGGCATTTGGGCGTATTTGTTTATATATATATATATATATATATATATATATATATATATATATATATATATATATATATGTATATATATATATATATATATATATATATATATATATATATATATATATATATATATATATATAGATATATATATAGATAGATATATATATATATATATATATATATATATATATATATATATATATATATATATATATATATATATATATATATATATATATATATATATATATATATTGGCTCTCTATCTAGATATATACAACTTGAAATACCCTGAACGGCGAGTTCGAAAATCCCCCCAAATAAACAGCTCAACTCGATCGGATGTTCTGCTTCGTATAGCGTCAAGCGTCAAGTGGTCAATTTCGCGAACCAAAATCATCAAACCGTCATAAATCCAACCAAATAAGGCCCAACTATCCAAATGTATATCATAAACACTGGAGGATAGTGAAGTTGGCACCTTGAAATGTGTTTTTGTCGGCGCCTGCTTGAGACAGTTGGGTCGCCTACGGCTGTTTGGCGCTGTAATCACGTCGGACCGACGCTCGCAGCCGTGGGCGCCATCACGTGATGATAACATCATGCTATACACTCGGTCGTCAACTAAACTCGGAGCCGAACTTCGTCATATACTAGTATTCACGAGAGAAGATGCTAGTCTAACAACATAAATACATTTTTGTTTTGAAGGAGAAAACTGAAACTAGATTTCAATTTTCAACGGTTGACAACAATTTTCATTTTTCCTAATTTTAGAGAAAACTTTTTTTCATAACATCGAAACACACACACCGGCTCAGTAGCTGAGTGGTTAGCTCACTTGCTTCGTGTGACCCGGGAGGTGAAGGGGCATATCGGACCCGGTTCGATCCCCGCCACCGTCCATCTTTACAGGGGTTTTTCGTGGTTTCCCTCTGTAGTCTAGGCTAATGTCGGGATGGTTCCCACAATACAGGCCACGACCGCTTCCTTCCCACTATCCTTCCCATTACCCATAAAAACCTTCATCTCATCATCCCATCATCTCATTAATCATTCATCCGACGCCAATAGATCTTAGTAATCATTACAGTGCGTCGTTAAAACCCAATATAAAAATAAAAAAAACATCAAAACATGATTCAAAATGTAAGTAGGATCGTTTGAACGGAACACCACAGGGGCGATCTTACCATCCCCAAAAATATTGTGAACAAAATACTCACTTTTGCCTAAATGTAGGCCTACAGTATATGTGGTATTTTGAATTTCAATGGTTTTTCGGGAGAAAATTTACGATAAGAAATGCAACTGCATCTTTTAAAAGCCGTTCATCCTTAAAGTTGTATCGTTATTATATATGTAATAACCGAGTTCTTACAATTATATTTGGTCGGTAAATGACATTTATCTTTCGTGGATGCAAGTATAGCTGCCTATACTTGTATCCACGAGGAAACCTTTCAGCGAAGTAATTGTAAATAATTGATTAATTCATTGATTTGTAAACAATTAATCATTGTAAATATTTCTATAATTCTATAGAAATTCACTGCAACTATAAATATTGGAGTTTTTGAAAGATGCAATTGTGTTTTTAATCGTAATTCTCGTCATAAAAGGTTATTGTAACTCAAAATCAAACACTAGCTGTATACACAATATGTGAAATTGATATGTTTGTGTTTATTCAGTTTTTTTCTTTCATGGATGCAAGTATATATAAGTTACTATAAATATAATATAATATGTTCTAATTTGATGAGATTAATAATACACTTTGCGTGAGCAAAATGACAGGTTTTCGAAATTCTAAATAAACCTGTGAGAATAGATGAGAAATAAGTAGGCCTACACTGATTTCAAGTCAGCTCAGGGCGTAGTTAACACCTTCATTTCAATCATGTTTTTCAATTCGAAAATCAGAGTTTAAGGCGTCCCCAGTCTTCAAAAGGCCAAAATCTCTCACTAGGGTGATATCATCTATATGAATGATTGTTACGATTTGAATTGAATACGCTTCGAGATATGGAATTAATACGGACAAAGCTCCGTAAGAGAGGGATGGAAGTATTTGCTATCGCTCATCCAGCAATTAGATGTAATTAGATATGCCTAGATATAATTAGCAAGTAAGAATTAGATCATTCAGGAATTAAAAAATAATTACTCAGTCACCGTAATGAAAAAATTGTAAAAATGTATTACTAAACCGTTCAAATAAATAAATAATAAATAAATTCTGAGAATCTATATATGATACATTCAAACGTTCAGACAAACAGAAAACGGACCTTCACTTTTTTTGGTTCGAGATATATACAGCCCTCTTAAGAGTCCACGGGAGTCGATTTATCGAAATATCAGTTTTTTGTGATAACTTTTGAACGGTGAGATATCAAAATTCCAATAAGCGAGGAACAGAGATAATTATAATAGCTTCAAGATGATATAAGTTATAACTATCTAAGTCATATCGCATAACTGTCAAGCGTCGACAGCTACAAAATGTATTTTTTTTAGATGTATACGCTTGACAGTCATACGACATGACTTGAATAGTTATGTATTATACCATCTTGAAGGTATTAAAAATAGCTGTTTTTTCTCCGTATTAGAATTTCGATATCTCATCCCGTTCAAAAGTTATCACCAAAAAACTGATATTTCACTAAGGCCCGGTATAACCAACGTGGGAGTAGCTCCAACTGGCAGATAAAAGTTGTTATCACCATGGTTACCTGGGATATTTGTTTTCACCAACTCTCAGATAACTGCTAACTGGACTTGGTAATACCGGGTCTTATCAAAAATCAAACTCCCATGGACCCTTAAGACATGATACTGAATCTCTTTACTGATTTATATTGCTGAAGGCACAATTATCATATTTATTTCAATCATATTTTTTCTAACAGATTTAAAAATAGCTGTTTTTTCTTTGTATTAGAATTTCGATATCTTATCCCGTTCAAAATGTATCCTCATCAAACTGATATTTAACTAAATCGACTCCCATGGACCCTTAAGACATTGATACTGAATCTCTTTACTGATTTATATTGCTGAAGGCACAATTATCATATTTATTTCAATCATATTTTTTCTAACAGATTTAAAAATAGCTGTTTTTTCTTTGTATTAGAATTTCGATATCTTATCCCGTTCAAAATTTATCCTCATCAAACTGATATTCAACTAAATCGACTCCCATGGACTCTTAAAACATTGATACTGAATCTCTTTACTGATTTATATTGCTGAAGGCACAATTTTCATATTTATTTCAATCATATTTTTTCTAACAGATTTAAAAGACGCCGTTTTTTGTTGTCTATGCAAATTACTATATTTACACGAAAGAACCGGATTGCAGAGTAAATCACTTGAACATGTAGTTTTTTATGTTTCGCGGTTAAATGATAGATCAAAGATAGTGTAACATAATACATCAGTGAAGATTAATAGAAAAAGCCAGTATGGAAAATGGTATGATGTCAGATTTGATATGTATTCTCTTGAAGTATATACGTGAACCGATAGTGGTTATGTTTTAAAAAGTGTTTATTAATTCACGATTAATAGAGTATTGGACGTGGTATCCGAGCTGAAGTGCTAAACAACAACTTTAATCCTCGATTAAATTATTCATTAGTGTGTAAAACTACACCTGAAACGAGCAGAAATCTTTATTTGTGACAGATTGATTGATCATTGTAGGATTATTTGGGGATACGAATAAGTAAAATATACGAAATATTTGTAATTTTTTTACATAACCAGCAAATAAAAAACAGTGGATCCGTGTGTTTTTATTCATTTTTTATAGTTGAAAGAAATTAAGGATTAAAACTAATTGCTCGAAGAATTATTGAAGATAAAAACTATAATTCAACATAGACATTGATAGACATGAGCTTTTCCTACTTGTTATGTTTCAATATCGTTATTAATTTTTTATCAATATATTTTTCATTGAATAAATATATTAATTGAATGAATATACAAGCTTATATTCGTTATAACTAATGATAACTATAATGATAACTAAGATCTATTGGCGTCGAATGAATGATTGATGAGATGATGGGATGATGAGATGAAGGTTTTTATGGGTAGTGGGAAGGATAGTGGGAAGGAAGCGGTCGTGGCCTATATTATAGAAACCATCCTGGTATTAGACTAGACTACAGAGGCAAACCACGAAAAAACCCTGTAATAAGATGGATGGTGGCGGGGATCGAACCAGGTCCGATATGCCCCTTCACCTTCCGGATTACATGAAGCGAGCGCGTTAACCACTCAGCTACATGTGCCGGTATGCATCTTGGTCCCGTGAGAGAAGGCACAGGGTGACCGGAAGTAACCGGATGTTGTGCTTGTTGTGTTGGCAGCTCCTCCGTTACGTCATCACTCGGGTCACTTCCGGCACAAGATGGCGCAAGTATGGGACCCGCACCCTCAGTACGAGTTCACGGCGTTCGGTCGGAGGTTCCGGCTCTACCTGACACATGACTCGGGCTTTGTGGCGCCCAACCTGCAGGTCAGTACGCCACTGCCATCTAGCCGCCATCTTATTATTTATTCATCTATTTATCAGTCAATGTATTTATTTATTTATCTATTAGTTTATTCATTCATCCACACATTTATTCATCCAATCATTTATTCAATCATTCATCAATTTATTCATCATTTTTATTTATTCATTCATTCATTCATCCCTCAATTCTTCAATTAATTTATCAATTTCATCTATTCTTTCTTTCATTCGTTCATTCATCTACTCAACAATTTACTCATTCATTCAATCATTCATCAATTAATTCATCAATTTTATTTATTTATTCATTCATTTATTCATTTACTTGACAATTCACTTATTCTTTCAATTATTGACTCGAATCATTTATTTATTCATCAATTAATCAATTAATTTTTCCATTGATTAGTTGATTCATACATATATTCATTCATCTATTTATTTATTTGTTCTTTCATTTTTTAATTAATTCATTAATCTATTCATTTTTGTTGTTGTTTGTTTGGTTGTTGTTTGTTTGGTTGTTCAGTGAATACAAACAACCGGGAGCATCATCTATATTTGTTTATTTGTTTGTTCAATTACTCATTCATTTTTTTGTCTGATAATTTAGTCTATTGAATCGTTCATAACTCAATGATCAACTCATTTTTTCATTTATTCATCAATTCATTCATTTATATATATATTCAATTTGTTCATTCATATAATGTTGGGTGATGAGATCGACTTTGTGATGCCCTAACGATCGTTTTTCACCCTCAACCTTATCAGTAAACAAGGATTCAATATCAAGTTTTGGAAAAAAAATGCGAACCAAATATATGAATGTAAATAAGTGTCCGAACCAGTAAATCTTACCGTACCGAATATTATAATTAACTTAGAAATGAATTAAACTAGTCAAACGCGAAATATGCGTTGTAAGATGAGCGAGATATCTGAATAAGCTATAAATGTCGTTGAAGTAGTTCTACCCTTGCCACTTCATTGACTCTGGTATTCTACACACCTTGATGTATATAAAAAATACTTCATTGCTGGTCAACTCTTGAATATAGAAATCAGTGAATCTCGACAACTTGATTCTGTTATCATTTTTATGATATATTTGATGAAAAAAACAGTTGTTTTAATGTTTTTCTTCAAAACGGCTGATTGGAATTGCATACAAAATCGTGATAATGTGTTAAATCCATGCATACACATTTAGAGAAAATTTCATTCCATTTGGAGAGATTTTATTTTTCAACATTTTCCGCCCAGCCAAATCTTATGGGGTTTTTAGAAACTTTGAGATGATTTTTGTCAAAATCGGTCCGACCGATTCATTCCAAAAACTATACAGTTCTAAGTTAGATGAGTTTGCGTGTAAAAAAAAAGTTTCATGTTGATCAGTCAACCCTTGCGACCTGTAGAGTGCTTAGAAAAAAAAAAAAATCACACAGACAAAGCCTATAAGAGTGGGATGGAGACTTCGCTACGCTCATCAATAAATGTCTACTGTAGTTTTGAATTTAGTGTCATGAAACCAACTCTCGAAGCTGATGATTTGACCTTGACTCCCGCAGGTGACCCACGTCTGGCACAACCAAAGTACACGGGAACATCCCGGCCTTGTTCCCGGAGGATGTTTCTACACGGGGATGGTGGTGGACGACCCCAACTCGTCGGTAGCAGTCAGCCTCTGTCACGGCATGGTGAGTCCCAGAACAATACTCTAGCCGTGCCTCGACTCAATTGGCGCCCGCTGTGTGGGGCACTTGACAAACTGTCGTCATGAGAAGCGTTCGATAGATCGCTTTGTCGAAACTTAGAAGTTCGATATATTGGAAGATTATTTTATAGAAAGATCATGTTAACGAAAGATGTTATATCGATTATCGGAAGATCGTTTTATTGAAAGATCGTTTCATCGAAAGATCGTTTAATCGAAATGATCTTTTATTCCGCAGGTCGTAATATCGAAGATCATTTTATCGAAAGATTTTTTTTTATCAGAAGACCGTTTCAAAGAAAGATCTAATCTGAAAATCGTAAGATCGAAAGAGGTTTTTATCGAAAAATCGTTTTATCGAAAAATTGTCATGTCGGAAGATCGTAATATCGAAAGATCGCTTTATCGAAAGATTGATTCACAGAAAGATTTTTTTATCGAAAGATCGTTTTATTTATAGATCATTCATCGAATATCTTTTAATCGAAATATCAAATCAATTATTTTGTATCAAGTTTGACAAAAACACACTTCTTTCAGTTGGGCCAATTATTCAGTTCAATTTAGATTGTGTGCAACATCCAAAAATTATTAAAACAGTAAACATCATTTTAAAAATTCATTTTGTCGAAAGATCATTACATCGAAAGATCGTTTTATCGAAAGATCTTTCATTCAACAGGTCGTAATATCGAAAGATCATCATATCGAAATATCATTAGCCTACATCTGGAAATCCTTTTATCGAACGATTTCTTTTATCGAAAGATTGTTTTATCAAAGGATCGTTTCAACTAAAGATCGTAATATCGAAAGAACTTTTCATCGAAAAATAATTTTATCGAAAGATTGTTACGGTATATCGAAGGATCGTAAAATCGAAAGATCGTTTTATCAAAAGATCGTTTTAATGTAATATCGTAATATCGAAAGAAATTTGCATCGAAAAATAATTGTATCGAAAGATCGTTTCATCCAAAGATCGTTCATCGAAGATCTTCCAAAAGAAAGATTAAATCAATGATTTTGTCTCAAGTTTGGGAAAAAGACACTAATTCTTTCGGTTGAGTCAATTATCCAGTTTAATTAGACGAGCTTTAGCGAGGATTCAATTTGACATACTGAAAAAAATTGGTGTTCGTTTTTATGTTTTTTTTTTTTTTTGTTTTTATGTTTTTTTGTCGGTTCTCCACAGGTCAAACGGCTACAGCTATCAACTTCAAACTTTTTTTCGTCATGGTTCCTCATCTAACTTAGATCTGTATAGTTTTGTGGCATTATCGAGTGGTAACTTTTTTTTTTATGAATTTTAGAAATTTCAAAAATCCCCATTAGAATAACCCGGAGGAAAATACTTGAAAAATCAAAATTTTTCAAGACCTCTCAAATTTTCGCCGAATATAAAGGAAACTATTAAGCACATTTTGAGAGATTTTTCGCATCAAGCGGATGAGAAATAACGAAGAAAACGCATTTATAAAGCATTTTTCCATCAATTTGGGCTATTACGGGAACCAATTAAATCTATAGCAACAAGTGTCACCAATTCATTCAAAACGATTGAAATGAATGAAGAGGAAGGCCGTGACATAACTGATTCTCGTAAGGTTTTTGAACGTTTGGAGTGATCCAAGGTCTGTAGATGTAGATTGGGTTGACAAATTATTTTTCATTCTAGATTTCTATACCCCTAAGCTCGTCTAACAACGCGCATCCCGCGTTTTCCTAGTTTAGATTTTGTGCAACAACAATCAATACAAAAGTAACAATTAAAAAGTAAGATTATAACTTCACCATTAATAATATATATTGTTAAAATACCATAAGAATTTTCATGTATAGTAAAAACTATAGAAAGTACAGCGAGGCAGGAAATAGAAGTGGGATAAAACAGACTAGCCTACATCAACACCATCACACATAGAATTATTAACAACTGCATATTAATTAAAGTGCATTTGAATGCATCTGAGATTGCATCTCCGTCAACACATAGCATAATAATATCTTATAATATGCACATCGCTTTAAGATTGCTTCATTTGTTATTACTGGCTATTTAACATATAAACAGCCCAGATGTGGTCATTGCGCTTTCATAAGGATGCAGCCAACGTCAATATAGACATTTATAAACATTTATAGACTATTGTTTGTTTATCAATCAAGCTGCTTATTGAATAAACTGGATTTCTTGTAATTAATTCAAATAGAAAAGCGACATAATAGACTCTTGATTATTGTTTCTTTAACGTCCCCAGCCGCTCTCTGTAGCTCGGTCAGCTGGGGCATCGCTTTAGAAACTGGTCACCGTTGTGGGTTTGAGTCCCGTGTAAGACATGGGTTTTTGTAAACGTACTTTCACTAGTCATTTCCTAGTTGCATTGGCACCTGCTCATTCGTATCCCCTTATAATCTAGCTGTTGGTGGGGTTGTTGGGTAAACAATAATAATCTTTAAAGACCCTAGCAATAGCTGGGTTATTTGGGGGTACGAGTGGGCGGATGATGTTCATTCGTATCCCCTTATAACAGGGTTGAGAAATATTGCCCGGCCCCCCCCCCAAAAAAAACGGCGGGTTTTTGATTCAAAAACCCACATGAAAAAACCCGGCTAAAAGCGGGTTTTTGGGGTTTTGGAAAATATTCATCTTCAAATACCAAAACACTTCATAATAGTTTTATAAATTATGTTTAATAATTTTAATAATTACATCGCTTGTACACAACAAATATTTCCAGAATTACAGCTATGTATGTGAGCCTGACGGCGCTTTAAACGAGTTACAGTAACGACTAACGTAAGAAATAAGAACAAAATTACCAAAAAAATTACAAAAAAATGAAACAAAACACCAACTTAAAAAGACAAAAGAGCACACACTGTACAAAATGGTAATTTGTTACTCATGTTAGGGTTGTGTTTTAAAAAAATCCCCAAACCCCAAAAACCCTGAAAACCCTGAAAACCCACTTGGCTGGGTTTTTTCAATGAAACCCGTTTTTTTTTTAAACCCTGCCTCATAATCTAGCTGTTGGTGGGGTTGTTGGGCAAACAACAATAATCTTTAACGTCCCCAGCAATAGCTGGGTTATTTGGGGGTAGGAATGGGCGGATGATGTTTAGATGACCTCATGTCTTAAGCGGGATTCGAACCCACGTCTGAGTTGATAAAGCAGTGTCTTTGTGAGATGAGTGATGGAGTTTGAAAAAGTATATAATAAGTAGGCCTATGTACAAGTATAAATCGGTCTGTAATGAAGAAGTTTGAATATATACATATTTTATCAACTTGTCAAACTTACCGTGAAGTTATTGTTCACCAATAATTGAGACTGAAGGATGAATACGTAGGATCGTTCGGACGGGACACCACAAGTGAGAAAGAAAATTCAAAAGTAATAATCAATTTTCATTTTTTTTTTTTTATAACATCGAAACTTGATACAAAATCATTGTTCTTGAATTGAGGCAATAGATGAAAAATAGGCAATTTTGAAAATTTTGGTCAATGATTATATATTAATTATTTATCTATTAATCGAGTGCAAAGTTTGCACAATTATCTTTTATCTATAAGAACAATCTACACGGGTAATTACTTTTAACATTTTTTAATCTTCAAAAAATTATCTTCCTTCATGTCCACACGAAGAACTTGGTTATATTCATCTTTTACCTTTCAGCTTATTTTTATTTCGTTCAAACGATCCTGAAATTTCATCCTTTGTTTTTATAGGGAAACAATGGCTTCATGTCAAGATTTAGATATATGTGACTAAGAAATATTCAATTTCAATTCAATTTTCAATTTATAAATCTTTTTATTCTTCAACTTATTCACAACAGGATAACAGGAAAACAATACAAACAGTAATAAAGTAAACCAAATATAAAAAAGGGTTAACATTGTAAAATCAAAAAAAGAAGAAAAGAAGAAGAAGCCCGCGTAAGAACTAAATCTTGTGTGCGGACATTAGTAGCAAAAGGTAATGTTCATGTTGGCGAAACTATAATAAATAATGATTCAATCCTATATAAATATATAAATATATTTTCTCTAGATATCATTTTCTGGAATGATTCTAAATACATTCAATCTTATAATTCTATATTATCTTTATATATCTTTTCCATAGATGGAAAAATCTATTCACAACCTAACTCGTATCTGTCCCAATTTCATCTTTGCCCATTGAATTTGTCTCAAAAATCAAGATATCTTAAGAGAACACGATTCTATTTATTTTTAATTGGGTTTTAACGACGCACTATACTGATGGTTACGATCTATTGGCGTCGGTGAATGATATATGAGATGATGGGATGATGAGATGAAAGGTTATATTTTATTACGTGTTTTTAAATAGTGACAAGGATTCGGTTTTGGCCTGTTGTTAAGGAACCATCCCAGTATAGACCTGAAAGAAGAAAACCACGAAAAACTCCTGTCATTATACTCGATCATCGAAGGATCGGTCTCCTGAATTACGGTTCAGTCTACTAGCCACTCAACCACTCGTATTAATAACTATCAAACCAAACAATAATCTCTTACCACTTCCTAGTATAACTAACTGTTACATCCTATCCGACAGTTAGTTGTCAATGCACTCATCAATACAGGCCTACCCACGTCGATTGCACTTGTCTATTAATCTAGTCATTCAATGGGTCTAGACCAATTACCAGCTGTCATCTAGCGCATGCGCACTAACTGTCCCGATCAGACAACAATACATGTGACGTCATCATGATATTAGAGACGATAAGCAGAACTACTGGGTGACATTTGGGTACATTGATCTGGATATAGTAGACGTAATCTCGCTCTACTTCTGTACACTGGCGGTCACACAAAATGATTTGATGCGAGATGAAAATATTAATTCAAATACAAGCTAGGGTTACCCGAATCTATATCTCACGAAAAATGTATACCAACCTGAAATTGTTCCTATTTATATATACTAATTTATTTATATTTATTCATATTTCCTGTTAATATTTATATATTCAAAAACCATTAATACAATTATACTCCATGGAAATACATAAGAAAAAACTGTAACTCATGGAAAATCCTCAATAATATATATATATATATATATATATATATATATATATATATATATATATATATATATATATATATATATATATATATATTAGTATTTTTATCCATTTAATTTTTTCATATTGAGTTTTAACAACGCACTATAATGATGACTAAGATCAATTAGCGTCGGATGAATGATTAATGGGATGATGGAATGATGAGATGAAGGTTTTATGGGTAATGGGAAAGTATAGTGGGAAGGAAGCGGTCATATTTTGACATCTAGACATAAGTACAATTTCGTAGAGCCGCAGTCACAAAAAGTTGACTTGTTTGCAGGTGAAATCATTTACATGAGAATCAGTTACTAAATTAGTTATAGTACTAAATAAATATGTAGTCTGAATAATCTGAAAGAAATCTGATCTATCCATAATTACAATATCCATAATATCTTATCTTTTCTTGGTAGATCCATTCATCTCTGGAACGATCTCCCCCAAGACAAAATGAGAATGTTACCAAAATTCTCTGCATTCAACACTATTCTATCAAATCTATAGAGCTACATTCAAAAAT
>CAXFZR010000328.1:0-2500 GCA_964007535.1 Brachyptera risi
ATTTTGGCGCTAACTTAACCTACAACGTATAGGTGGTAGTTTTCATTATTCTGGAGAGTACAGCTAAGGACGAAGTCTGAAGATGAGGAAATCTCAGGTAAAATCTCGTGATGATTCTAGTGATTTCTCTTTTGATGTTTCATGTTTGAGTGGGCTACATACCATTTGATCGAAATCTCATCTGTTGGAAATCCTATATAATTGAAAAATAACATATATGAAGTGTCGGTCATTCAGTTTTTCGGTCATATGGGTTTTCGATCATTTGGTTCGACGAGGAAACGAAGATTCGGTCATTTGCTTTTTCGGCCATATGGGATTTCGATCATTTGATCTTTCGGTGATTTGATGTGCTCTATTTGAGTGGGGGCGCCTGAAGAGCGTATACTGAAATACGGATACTACCAAGAGTGAACGTGGGCTTGGCGCGTTTACTTAAAAAGAGGATGTGAAAGTCAGTGGAGAGGTTATACTTATTCGAAGAAACGATCAATACGTGATTCAAATAACCCCAACCTATTGCAAAATGCCCTGCCCAAAATAATAGCCATCACGGCATTATTACACGCAAAGCCCACGTTCACTCTTGGAGTATCTATATTCCGGTATATACTCTTCAACGCCCCGTTTGAATGTCAGTTCTCTAGAATTAATACGCTATTACCATTACGGAGTACAGTGATTTAAGAGCCATGGTGTAATATAAACATAATAAACGTGCCCAAGGCAGAATTGTGAAACTGGAGGGAGAATTTCTCTATCGATCATCCAGCGTGGATAATACGATGACAAGCAGCACATACCAGTACCTGTACTGAGCCTCTTTTCGGGTATGAAAAAAATCGACCTGCACTTGCTTAAATAACGAAAACTGTGAAGGATTGATACGTTTAATCTCATAACGGCTCACTTTGATTTATGGATTATTCAATGTATTCAATAGTATTCAAAATTGTTAGTTCAAAAATGATAATACCCCCAATCAGTGAGAATAAGAGGTGATTCTACAAAAAATCAAATACACCGTTATTGCAATATTTTCAAATCACTGATCTTTATTCGAACTGTCTGTGTGAAACTGAGCACATATTTAAATGGAAATCCGATATAGTTAGATGAGCGTAGCGAAGCTTTCCATTTCACACCCTGAAAAAAATGGGCTTCGTTTTTATGTTTTTTTTTTTTTTTTTTTTTGTAATTATGTACGCGGCATACAGGTCAGAAAAATGAATCAATCAACTTGAAACTTTTTCTGAACGTTGGTGTCATACCAGAATAGGTTGGGATTGTTATTCAGAGGAATCGGTTGGAAGGTTTTTCCGGAAAAAGATCGGAAAGTTTGGAAAATCCTCATAAGAATAACCCGGAGGAAAAATACTTGAAAAACAAGAATTTTTTAAAAATACTCAAATTCTCACAGAATATGAAAAATACTATTATACACCTTTTCAGAGATTTGTACAACAATCGAATGAAAAATAATGAAGAAAACGCAATAAAATTGTACATTTTATTGAATATTTGGATCAATTGGTTTTGCAAAGTGTTTATGCGACAGGTTGCAGGTGACTATAAATATCAACAAGTTGCAGGTGAGGTTTTTGAACGTTTGAAGTAAGTAAAGGTTTGTAGATGTAAATTGAGCTGACAAGTTATTTTTCATTCTAGATTGCCATACTTCTGAGCTCATCTCACAACGCGCATCCCGCGTTTTCCTAGTTTTGAAGAATGAAAAATTTGTAAATAAAAAATCAACTCATCTACACCGAATAAGTGGCATAATTTATGTGAAAGAAAATGTCCTCCTTTAGGGAGTGGTGAAGCAGACGTCGATTTCCAGTGACCGATTCGAGCAAGTAAGTGTTTCGAGTCTCCCTCACCCCATCACCCATCACCCATCACGGACTATGAACACCCGCGAAGGTAAATTCTAAGAAAATGCAATGTGGTGGAACCTATGGGTAGTACACACATTGACTATGAATGGCATCAAAATAAAAGCAAATTATTGACTGAAATAAGTTCCATTCGATGTTTTGTTGGAAGTTGTTCACCATTCATCTGAATAATAATCTATGGGCACAGTTTGATCAATATCAGTAACTGTAAATACTCACATTTTCCATGATTCTGACTGTTTCATGACGTATGAGTTGAATCACTTGGAATCATAATAAAGATGAACTGAGACGGCAACTGACACAAAGTTGAAGATAATCTAAAACAATGAAGTAGAACATGAATATGAACTGAACTGATGAGTGATGAACATACTATAGCTTTTTTCCAATGGAAGAATTCCATGATTACATCTTGGAAAATATACTATGGCTAACATATACGCTGCAAGAATGCATAAAATTGCTATTTTTTGAATGCCAACATTCCGTATTATCTTTTGCTTTCGGAGCACAATACCATTTTATGCAAACTATTAAAGCACGAATAGCACAAATTATACTGGAAAACATGAAATATAGGGCAATACATAATGAGTATT
>CAXFZR010000328.1:5000-31528 GCA_964007535.1 Brachyptera risi
TTCCTCCAGATAAAATATCACATATAGAATTATGAAAACGAATTATTTTCAAATTTCTTTCTGTTCTGAAATTTTCGAAGAAGGTAGGATGTCTTTCCATTCTCTAGATGTCTAGTTGTGTGAGAAGTTCTACCAGAGAGGGGAGTGTTGTCGCTAATAATGTGATGTGATGTGCTTAGTTTTACTCGTTTGCACAAGTGAAAAGAGAAAATGCAATTTCCGGTAGATCGCGCCACGATACTTGGTCTGTTTCGCCGCTTTATAGGAGCCAGCGTCGAAATACTTTTAAATACATACTTTACATAATGTGCCCATCCCCAGCCATTCACCAGTTTCTCTTTGTCGCCTAAACTTTGTTGCTGCAACAGTACAACTTTTTTGTCTAATTTCAACCAATTGGTAGGCAGAGCTACAAACTCACAATACAAGAGAACTCGTTCATAGGGGTTGATTGGGCGGAATGATAGGTTTTTGTGTTAACTTTCAACGGTTTGAGGTGGCAAAATTCCCACTCGGTAGAAGAAGAGAAATTTAAAATATCTGACAAACGATATTCACTGGGCCTATTATACTCGAGCTCTATATAATATGTTGCATTGTAATACAATTATCAACGTACGTATGCCTGAACTATAGTTTCAACTGAATCTGATTTAATGCTTGTTACGTTTGATGGGTTATACAAATATTCAAATAACATGAAATCATTTTCTACTGTTCGATCTTGCTCATGGGAAAACTGATATTAAGCCCAATCCTCTCGCATGCACTCACTGCACTCACCTCACAGCTGTCTATGTATCCTTGTATATCATTTTTGTAATTTTGAGAAGTTTGCTGGCTAAAGTTGATGAACAACCATCTCATGCAAGCAGGTATATAAGATATTCAACCAGCTATACCCATCAGTATCAAAAGTGTAAGCCATGTGATTGTTTAGAATCTGCTCCAAGCTGCTTATTGGGGAGCCCTCACTGCCTCGACACACATACACACATTAAAAACACACACACACACACACTGAACCCACTACTCGCACCTTCTAATCTTGAACTTGACAACTTATATGTCATTTTAATATGTGAGTGGTCAATGTGTTATTTCTGACCCAGTTTATACATTTCCTTCATGTAAAACAATACCGTGAGAACAATGAATGAATACATTCATGGCAGGATCTACACGAACGAATTCCTTCAAGTAGTGACACTAGAACGCATGCGTGGGTGTCAAACAATAACTCCCAAAAATACCAAACGCAAACTCAAGCAATCCAAAATCACAAATATTCGGCTGTTCAAGTTTTCTCTATCTAGTTTCTAGGACCCAAAAAATTCAACATTACTGACTGCGTGTCGTGTGTTCGTATTCAAATGGAATTGGATGAATACACGAAGCACTTCGAATTACATTTTTCCACGCCTCTTGAAAAAGATGTAGAAGTTCATCGAAAACTCATCGTGCGAAGGTGGAAAGGGATAAAATTAATACGAGAATATATTCAGAAGTGACTACGTTTTTCTGGATACATACGTGTTCACTATGAGTGAAATGTATGCATTGCATAGTTATTTTATGGCATGTATATACATTATATATCTTCTACCGTCAAAAAGAATTCCATTCGTATTTTACCTCATCTGGATTTCAATGATACAACTCTACCCAATATCCAAATGCACCTATTGGCCAACTTTGTGCTGAAATACCCTTATTGAGAATTACAATTAGGGTATGATATGGAAGTGCTCTCAAAATCTCTATCGACGTTCACTCCAGTATAGATGAAAGTGTATACACAATCATAATCAGTTGAGCTAATAGCCAAACTGAAACGCGTGGGTCAGTTGGTTATGAACTGAACTATGAATCAGAATATTGCTATTCGATTCCCTACAGTCACTCATTCTGACTCAAGTTTTTCTCATTTTCTTTAGTCGTTAAGCCATGATTTTTTTTAATTTTTCCCTTTCTTTGTATATATATTTTTTCCATATTTTCATATTTTTTTATATTCTCAATTTTCATTTTTATATTTTTATATTCTCATTGTTTTATATGTATTTTTTTTTGTATGTTTTTTTTTTTTAATTTTTCATATTTTTAATCAGTAAGCAGTGGAATGGTTCTGTACCATCAGACCAACTGACTGATTCATTCTCACGTTGACATGATACTTCCACAACGGACTCGTTAAACCTGCACACGAAGACGAAAGAATACATGAAATATATATATTGCGAACTCTCTGAGTAAAATAATATCATTATATACGCCATTGACATTCAACAGAATGAACGATGAGTGCCATTTCTTATTTTTCAATTTTGTGTTGCATATCTTTGTGGCGGTGCGCCAACATCATCAGTGATAACATATTTTTTTCAAGAAAGAAGAAGGTCGTGTATATCAATATGAAAAAAAAATCAACGATATTGTCATTCGGTTCACGATTATAAATGCAGCTGAATCTTTCGAAAGTGTTGAACGATCAAAGTTGCATCGATGTCATATTATTACCGAAGTTTTTACACGAGCTTTCCCAACCGTGGATGGAAGTGTGGCGTCCCCTCTAATCGTGTGCCTTAGGCCAGGATATTATGTCACATGGGGTGTATAATAATGATTGCAAACAGGTCAAATTCACTTATACACAGCTGTGATATCTAGTTACGCTATGTACTCTGATATAGTCAGAAGAGAGGGTGGACTTATGTGTCCAATACGCTGGAAAAATGATACGAGGGTTAATACGATGTACGACTTGTGATCCAAGTCTCAAAAATGTTGGTGCATGAATCAACTTCAAATCTGGCACACGTTTGAATGTGATATCTACTTATTTTGTGCCTATCGGAGTCAAATTCAGAACCGACACATATTCTTTTCGATTCTGCAACAAGAAAAATAATTGAATACCACGATAAATCGAACATCGTGCAAGCACTTTACGTAGAATCCGAAAGTTTGTATGCATTAAAAAATAGTCAGTGCACTTGAATACGACCGTTTCCCGCAGAATATATCTGCGCTTTGATGTTGCCTTATTCGTATTACAAATTTTCTCGAGTTCGAATCTAAAATGGGAATATTCCATTCCGGCTCAAACAGTGGCAATGGCAAGTTTCGTGAATATGCTACGTCAGAAAGTGAAATCAATATCACAACTTTTCCAGTACCGGTATCAAGGATGAGTCTTGAATCACATCTCCCCTACTTCCTCTATACCCACCGCTCCAACCAACATCCCCCCCATCAATTTTCATCTTTCTGAACCGTGGTACGTTAAATGGAACTATTGACTTTCATAGCGTATAGGCTATATAGGCCTACTGAGACTCAATACTTATAACATCATCACCGTCTTTTGCATGAAGTTTGAAGAAGGCACGTCCACAATTCAGAAACGAGCATTTTATTGCTCTACTGTGTTTCTTATAACGAAAAATATAGACGTGTCGAAAGTTGCTATCAAAACATCGGATTATTAGAAGAGGATCTTTATTCAGACCCAAAACGCAACAAATGAGAAACTTTCTCACTTCATCTCAAACTGAAGATCCCCGGCTGTGTGAATTTTCATCAACTTCGTCCGAATCATCTACACAATATGAGAAATTTTATTCCGTTTCGAGAAGAGAAGCATTGGCTCGAAACTCGAAACATTACTTATTCACAATTTAAATGGCATCATCCGATGGAGTCATCATTATTCGAGCAAATTTTTGTCCACAATCGCGCTTCACGTCTTCGAGAAAAAATTGAAGATAGTTACGACAGTATATATTTTCTGAACACCACACTCTTATTTTCATCGCATTAAATTGTTTTGGGAAAGTTGATGAAATGAGGTTGAAAAAGATTCGAGAAGTGAATATAAAAAGGAAGAATGAACAGTACTCGCATCGAGAAATGTGAGAAAAGAAACCCAAAGAAGAAGGCAATGGCAGGCGCAAAGACGATGCTGGAATAGACAAAAACTCCCGCCAAAACTAATTACAGAAGCCATTAGTCGTGTGTTCGGTTTTGTTTTTGTTGAGACAGGTCTGTGACGCGCACAAACACACGTCCCTGTTTTTCCACTCACTGTTTGTGATTACTGTGTGTGTAGCACTGACATGGTTTTCACTTTTTCGTTCCTTTCAATTTATGTTATCTATTTTCAAACCTCAAAACGCATGCAACGATTTGTGATGGGATCGATCTGTTTCATTTGCATTCCAATCGACATTATGTTTGGTTATAATCTCTTCCTTTGAAATTCACGAATACGCTTTGATCATTATGGTACTTCAGTGGATATATCTCAAAGGAACAAGTTATACACCCTGTATCGTTCATTAAAAAAAATGAAGATGAAAAACACACATATACAGCTTTGAACACGGTGTAAAATCCCGTTGAGCTCCTGAAACAGCCCCAAAGGTCATATCAAACATTCACACTTGGTTGCAACGCAGCGGTTGCAACAGCCTGAAATAAAAAATGGTGTAACAGTCAATCACACGCAAATATTGACTTTACTATCTCCGTTAATTCACAGCTTGGTTATTACGAAAGAGACGACTGCAAGTTGCAAGCTGTAAGTGATTGAATTGAATAATAAGAAATGTTTCAAAAGAGCGGGTTTGATTGTTAATTGAAGATTCAAGCACGAATGACTAACAACGGACCGGCACAGGTAGCTGAGTGGTTAACGCACTTGCTCCATGTGACCCGGGAGGCAGTGGGCATCTCGGACCCGGTTCAATCCCCGCTACCATCCATCTGTACAGGGGTATTTTCGTGGTTTCTCTCTGTAGTCTAGGCTAATGCCGGGATGGTTCCCACAATATGGGCCACGACCGCTTCCTTCATACTATCCTCCCCATTACCTATCAAACCTTCATCTCATCATCCCATCATCTCATTAATCATTCTTCCGACGTCAATAGATCTTAGTCATCATTAAAGTGCGTCGTTAAACCCAATATAATAAAAAATAACTAACAACGACAAGATCTACTACAAATAAAGCATCACACCTAGGCCCTAGCTGCACACCACAATGCCACTGTTGAAGGATATTGGTCGAATTCATTTTTATGGTACACCATCCGACGGTTACAAGAGCAGATAAATATATTTTTTCCATATCTGTCCGTCGCACCAACCTGACATTGGTAATTTGGGGTGTTTACGTATGTGCAGGGTGAGAGTGTTTGGACCGCGCCTTTGCACACGCGGGTTGCAAATAGCACGTGCTGAGAACTGAGAGACTAGTTCAGTTGCGGCCTGCGGGGTCGCAGCTATATACATATTTCTCTTGTCAGTCCACTGTTGCTTAAAATGCGTATTTACGAACCAATGGACACTAACTTAACGCTCTAATGAGTTTTAGGGGTGTGGAGGAAGGGGTTGTAATCCCGAGGAGCAGGGGTTAAAAATAACACCCCGAGCATGTAACATGTAGCATTTGATGTAATAGAGAATGTTTGAAGCAAAATTTCAAATTAAATATACTTCCGAATGAGTGAATTTTGATTTTCAATACCACTATAGTTAAATCGTGAGTGAATTACTTGGGTTCCGATTTATTTCAATTCGAGAATTCAATCGGAGAAAAATCATGAGTGTGATATTGCATATTAATATCTGATACTGAAATATCAAAAGCAGTGTTGAAATGTAGACCTACATACAATTCTATTCTTATGTATAATACGCTAGACTCGATAGCGTCCATCAAGTGTATTGAATAGGTTAATATTCTCCATATTCACTTTGACGAGTCATACGAACTAGATTGGCCAATATCTCCAGTTCAGCACACACACTATAATGTCATAAATCTGGATGATGCATCAAAAATGACCAGTCGTAAATATATGAGCTCGGTGTGGAAAACTGAAAATTACTCCGTTAAGAATAAGACAAGAATCGATTGAAAGAAAAAGAGCTAGCCATTCCCGGTAAGAATAGAATGTATACCATATATATATATATATATAAATATATATCAGGTTTAATGACGCACTTTAATGATGACTAAGATCTATTGGCGTCAAATGAATGCCTAATGAGATGATGGGATAATGAGATGAAGGTTTTATGGGTATTGGGAAGGATAGTGGGAAGGGAGCGGTCGTGGCCTATATTGTGGGAACCATCCCGGCGTTGGCCTGGATTACGGAGGGAAAACTCGAAAAATCCATGTAAAGATGGACGGTAGCAGGGATCGAACCAGGTCCGACATGCCCACTGCCTCCCGGGTCACATGGAGCAAGTGCGTTAACCACTCAGCTACATGGGCCGGTAAATGTATACCAAATGAGAGTAATTATCACACAATAATACACAGTTTTACTTTCATTATCTGGCTCTATACTTCGAAGAATGTATAATAAACGTCATTATGAAACATATTGTTAGCATGGTGCCACGATGCGTTTTAAATACAGTGAAGTACCGTTGTCACCAGTCCAACAGGTGAAAACCATGGACGATATTCTACATCAAACGTACACATATTTTACACAAACGAAATAAAATTCAAGTCAAATGAGGGACAAAATGAGTGGACTGAAAATATGATAGATATAGTTCAGTAATATCACAATATCAAATTTTGAGTATTTGGAAAGACCTGAAATATATAAAATTCTCAATATGTTATGAATGATAACTTGAAAATGAGATGGAATGATGAGAAAATTGATATTTCATTTTTGTGCTCTCACATATCAAAATCGGAATCGTTCATCTCACATGGTAGCTGACATCAAAAAACAACGCAGATAATAGAATTCCTCAAGAAAAGTTACATCTATGTAATAATTCCAGTCTGTTCTATGAGACGGGAATATCCATGAATATATTATATAAAACCCACAAAAATGGTAGCACATTATACCTCATCCATTTCCAATGCAAATACAACTATGATTGTTCATGGGACTGGCTGGAATAATTATGACATTTCCTCAATATTAGGTATCATTTAAATAGCTTCATTCTCTTAGTTTCGATCCAATTACTGGGCATTATGTGATAATCAAGGTTTCATTTGCAAAAGTCTGATTAAGAGAAGCATGGCAATTAACTTGCTTTTCACTGCTTGAAATGGAATGGGCATTGGTATCGACACCCTCTTATAACAAGCCGGAAGACGATTTTAAAATCCCGTATAAGCCTCAACGCAGAGCTGAACTCGCATCAAGTATTGCAAAATAAACCGAAAATATACTTTTCCTTTCAAAGAAAATGCATTTTGAACTTTCTTCAACTGAACCTAAGCTGAATATGCGAAGAGGACAATAGAGAAGTTTTAAACCTTGCCCAACTGACCCTGACTATAGGCCTATAGCTTCACCGTGCTCTAACTATTCCCTGAAATAGTAACTCGTACGGTAATTAGTGATGGGCAGCGAAACTTTCAATTCTGAAAGTTTTGTCAATTTCCGAAGGTTTCGGAAACTTTTCACGGCATGTCATAAATTTCCGAGATTTTTGAAACTTTTGAATAAAATGCCCAACTTCCTTCGGTGGACTGAGCTGATGCCACTCTATCACTTGTTTCTGTTTTACCAAGATAACACCAACTACCTGTATGGCATTGAGTAGTTTCTTCAATATTCAGAGGGTGGGTCATTTTTGTCTTTCCTAACCTAAAAACCATTCACACCAGATTACAAAAAGATGGTGAAGAAGAAAGGACAAATATGGAAATACTGCGAATATATGGGCACGGGCCCAATAATAAAACAAGGGAAATGTGAATACTGCAGATTGAAATTTCGTTTGAATGCAACAAGGATGCAACAGCATACATTCAAAACATACGAATACAAATCCCGTCTTTTTCCCGTAGATTTCAAAAATTTGTGTACATTTCATAAGTTTCACGAAACTTTCAACGAAAGTTTCATCAAACATAAATTTCGGAAATTCACCCATCACTAGCGTCAATATAACTTTATATTTTGATTCAAAATTTCCGAATACAGAGCAGGAGATCAGAACATTACTGGATCATCATCTTATATGAGAAAGAAAAAGTTTGACCACAGCGAGATTCAATTTGGCATGCATCAGGTCTAAAATCAAACGCGCTACCATAGCCTACGCCTTCACAAAAACGATATGGGAAAGACAAATATACGCTGTGTGTTGGCGCCTACGCGTGTTCGTAGATACGCAACCGGGAGCCCAATACTTTCCCATGGGCTGGTGTGCATACATATACACAGACAAACACCCAACACAATTCCTAGCTAGTCTTACACTGGATTGCATGAGTTGCTTAGAAAAGAACTTCAGACTCGCTAATAATGCAGCATTACAGTCTAGTTAGCTTAAGAGTTACTACTTTAAATCCAGCTTTATACAAAAGCTTGGAAATATTATAGTAAGTAGGCTTTACAGTGGATGCTAAGCTGAAAATGAATTGATACTTAACGAGGGTACAGATGAATAAAGTTTTAACATATCATTTGCACAACTGCTGAACTTCTTTAATTGCTCAAATATTTTGGGAAAGGAATATGATACTTTCATCAGATAAGGTGATGATATCTAAATATAAATGACTATATAAATATATATATATATATATATATATATATATATATATATATATATATATATATATATATATATACATATATATATAGGCCTATATATATATATGAATATATAAATATATATATACACATATATATATATATATATATATATATATATATATATATATATATATATATATTCATATATATATATATATATATATATATATATATATATATATATATATATATATATATATATACATATCATTTATATTGAATATATGTCATTTAAACCGTTCTCTCGCAGAATTCTCCGTCTGGTCACTATGAGATGAGCCGCAATCGCAATTGCTATCGATACATTCCGCAGTTCTCTTGATGGATAATCTTCTTCCTTATGGTTCGCAATTTAACCGAAAGCTAGCTATGAATGTGTTCATGAAATAAGTTGTGAAACCACAAAATCAAACACACACAGATATATATATATATATATATATATATATATATATATATATATATATATATATATATTCATATATATATATATATATATATATATATATATATATATATATATATATATATATATATATATATATATATATGTGGCCCATATAATATATTTATATGTATGCATCATCGCATCAATCAGATAAATCAAATCTGTATCACATGAAATCACTAATGACATCATTTAATACATATTCCCTTCAAATATCATATGTGAAATGCCGTTTCATTGTTTGTATATATTCCTTCGATATTGATCAATTTAAAACGCGTTCATATATCCATCATATCACATCATTATATCTTCATATATTACATATTATCATAATATGGAATATTATTATATTATCGTGTTATTATCACATGAATTGAATATAACAGAATTTCTCCAAGATTTGAGCATAATCAGAAGTACGCTATACATCAGTTCGAAATAAAACTTAATAACGGGTGTATTCGTCATTATTGTTCCTAAGAAGATTATAATAATTACAAATATTTTCGAGCTGTGAGCTGGTAGATAATTCAATTTAAACGAGAGAGAAGATAATTAGGAAGAGGGAGTGACCGAAGTAGATGGGAGAGGGAGAGAGAGAGAGAGAGAGAGAGAGAGAGAGAGAGAGAGAGAGAGAGGGAAAGAGAGAGAGAGAGAGAGAGAGAGAAAGAGAGAATAAGAGTGAAAGAGAGACAGAAATAGTTGGAGAATAAGAGAGAAAGGGAGAAAGAGAAAAGAGTGAGAGATAGCGAGAAAGAGAGAGAGAGAGAGAGAGAGAGAGAGAGAGAGAGAGATACATTAAGTTCGACTTGAAACATCTTGACTTGAGAAGTTTACAAGACAAGCATTCGATGATGAAGACTAAATAGTAGGCAGGAGTTGAAGTTTTGTCGGCATTAAAGTTGCACCAATTGTTATTCATCTTCATGTTGAAATAATGGGACAATGGCATTAATTCCTTTCCTTTGCAACAACCTCAGCACCTTAATCCGTGCTTTCAATCAATACATTAGTGACAGAAGCTGGAAATACTAAAGTATTGTGTATCATAAGAAGAAATCCAGATCGAAGAAAGTCGTATTCTAACGCCTTCCGCGTTTGCCTAATATTTATAATCCAACCACAGATTGCACAATGTGAGTGAACCTATACACAATTTAAAATAGAGCGTGAACAGACAAATATCAACTTCATATGATTCTTTGGCCTATCTATCTATGATCTATCTATGGAATACTCTCACTCGTAGAGATATTCATCAATCTTGTTGATAGATCGTATTTGTTCGAGAAAAATGTGAGAAAATGTGTAATTTACGCATACATACGCATACAGACTTTGTCGTGTTATTGGCGATTGAATAATCAAAATATCCACCTTTGGAATAAATGTTGTATTTGTGGCCAGGAAGAAAGTAAAAACTGACTTGATCGACCTGAACTTAAAATTCCTTGTTGCTGAAGTATGATAAATATTATAACTTATATCATCTTTTCAGATTTCGTAAGGAAGATCTTCTGACCTTGATTTTGAGATGTTAAAAAAATATGAATCAGAAAATAACGTGTTGCTATTTAAGCCGCTCAAAAAGCATTCTGTTAAATAATGTTTCACAATAATTATAATGTCAAGTGGAACTATTTTATTTTGGCTAAGTAAGCAACGATATTCCTGATCTACCATAGTAACGTGAACATTTATGAAGAAAGGGTATAGTTTGTCTCACCATTCTAGAGTAACTGTCGGAGATCTTTGTAGTTTGCTCATCTATTGTCTGGCGAGAAGGTTAGCACATGAATATATCAATCATCTCTACAAAATTTCTTGCACTGATACACTATTGCCTACTTTATCACCTTCAATATATATAAATACCAATAATGACTTGAGTTTTGATTCTATAGATTTCTAAAGCGATGTAGTAACGTCGCAGAACAACCCGTACCTACTCACAAACTTGTCCTCAAAAAGAGTTCCTTTGTTACTGTTGAATTTATGATTGACATGTTTACACTATTCAGCAATTAAGCTAATCGATGAGATAGCAAAAGTTACTGTAGAATGGTGAGACAGACTATACTCCCGAATTGAATAAAACCCCATGGTTAAGTTATCCCGATCATTAACTACCAAATATCATCAAGTTGATGCGGGAACGACATTTTAGAATATCATGGACTGAGAAATGGACTGAGAGGCAATGATTCAAGTTTTCCCTGTTATTTTCCGCGTCGTATGAATGAATAATTCATGAGTTGCTCTTGGCATACGTTTTTGATTTCAAACCATTCATATAAATAACTTTTTGTGGTTTGTGGAGCATTTCAGGCTCTGACTTTAAGTTTTTATCCGGCAAGGTTCTAGGGAATATGTTCCCACATGACTATTAAGTTGACAATGTTTTCTTTCGTTCTTTGACAATGTTGATATAACTCCTTATGAAGCAACTGCTGATAAAGACAGATATGCATTTAAATGTGAGAAACGGATGAAAATTAGAACTCGAATACGGAAAATCAGACAGTGTCTTTGTTCAAGTCTAAGAATTCCCGAACCAATATATTGTCTCGAAAAATATCACGGTCTTATCATGTATGAAATGAGCCAATATTTATTGTGACCTCTCAAACAAATGAACTTTCTGTAGCTATTGCCAATATTAACATATCAAAATATGTTATCGGAATATTATGGGAATTGACTCGGATGTATGTGGAACTTCAAATTATACAACAATGACATTGTTTTTGACTTTGTTGACCTTCTAACGAGTCAACCCCATTTATAAGTCAGCACTAATGTTCACTGCATCAGTAAATTGATTGGAAGATGAATTTGAAATTCAAAAGTGGCAGTATGTAATCGGTGTCTAAATATCATGAACTTTGAAGAATTTCAAATTTCACAGCTTTGGAAAAACTCAAATTATATTTTATGACAAATATTTCATTTTCACGATGTACAATTGTGGATAGCTGACAAATACATTCCGGATTTTCCTGGGTTCAACTGAAAAAAATTGTATTGACAAAAAATTATATTTGCGGAATGTATCTATTCAGTCCGAATTTTCATGAAGCAAATCACGAATAATGAAAAATGTCCAATGGTCTCAGTATCGATAGATAGAATTCTTGTCATGTTTCATTTCAAGTTCATCTACAAATCCAGGTAGTATTTTTCCCAACAATTTGTGTAAAATTCGAAACAACATCTGGAGGATACTTCAAATGATACGTCAATTCTCTGTTCTAGGTTCAAGGTGGACGATATATACCAGCCCTCTTTCAGTACGTCTTGAGACTAAACATCCGATTGGAATATTTATCGCACCTCAGGTTGAATCAAGTATCATAACTGTCTTGGAAGAGCCGGAATAATCTGTACCTTCATTCAAATTTGATATCTGTGTATTTTTTTGTTGAATTGCGACTCTACAAAATGATGAGATGAATCATGTTTCAAGTTTTGGCAGCTGTGTAATAGATGAGTTAAGTAATTATTGGTCTGTACAAAATCAGTATCAGTATGCAAGGGAGTACGTGGTACGCATTTATCTCTATTTTTTTCCCGAGTTATACAAAATACAGGTCGTGTGAAAAACTGAGTTTCGTCATTTCAATGAGGGAGCGATCTACGAAACCTCACCTTATATGGTTGATTTTAACATATTCACACGGAAGAGAACCATTCTGTCGATGATAGTACCCAGTTTTTTCATACGTGGAGGAAAGTTATATGATAATTCCCAGCAAGAAAGTATTAATTCTAACGAGCTTGTTGTAGGTGCCACCGTCGTAGGGGTCATAAAAAATACCTCACTTAAACCAACTTTTTATTGTGATTCATGCAAATCTCCGATGTGATTTCTGTATATATATATATATATATATATATATATATATATATATATATATATATATATATATATATATATATATATACATTCTGCATTTGAATAATGTAGTGCGAATGGCCTTCCCATCTATAACACCTCTGCGTCTGGTGAACCATCCATCCACTAGTTAAAGTTCATCACATTGTTAACGTATCACATCAATTTGATTTAAGTTGGTATATATAACATAATATCTCGATTTTTCACAGCCTCGTTTCGGTTACATTCGTATTCTAGCCACACAATTCGATGAAAGTTGCCTGCCACTTTTCACCGAAAGTCTGTGAGTATGTTTGTTTGGGTGTGCGTGTGTGTATGTGTGTAAGACGTTGAGTAAGCCGTATAATATGAATCCATGGGTTTATTTTCTCAGCAAAGAAACGTTCAATATTGATGGATGGTAATTGATTTTCTCATCACTTTCTCATCCACGCTTTCACTGTAGCAAAAATCTGTGAAAAATCTGCACTGTAGGTCTAACCATCTGGCCTCGATAAACAATAACATGTATACGTGTATATGTATATCATATTCCACACAAATGAGTACATTTTCATCTTTGAGCACGGTCGAATTATGTGAATAATTCATTATACCAGTTAGTTCATCAAACGGAATTGAATACACAATTCAATACATATCGTACAATGTATTCAATTAATTGAATAAAATCGTTGGTAGGCCTATAAATTGCATATCTATAGCTATGACCAAATTGAACCAAAAGATAGCAAAATCATCAAAACTCACAGACAAAATTCAACTATAGTTTTGTCCATATGCATTGTTTGTGATTTTTTGAACTGTCAATGAGAGAAGAAACTTGAAATGGATTATGGATCATCATGATTATTATTATGATATTATGATAATAGTGGATTCATCATTCGTTTATTATTTGTATGTACATGTGTGTGAATAAAATTGAAATTAAATAAAATCAAAAATAAGATGTACAAATGTCGAATACGTGAAGATTTTTAATGTGAGTTGAAGATGAATCGATAGACAATTAAAATGCAGGACAAATTCTTAGAGGAATATAAGAATAATGAAGTAAATATGAAAACAGTGTTAGGTTGAGCTGAGCTTTGCCATCTAGCAAACGTTTTGGAGATGAAATGGTGATGCAAAGAGGGGATTGGATGAGGTGACGAAGGTTATAAAGAGTGAATATAAAGGAGGGAGGATGGTATTAACTTGGTCAACCCAAATTGGATGCGGAATGACCAAAAATCGGTAACATCACAAAACGATTTGCTGACAGCACAATTCAGCACAGAATGAGGACATTAAGGTCATAAAAAATGTGGATTCCAGAACTGGCATTAACTTGACCCACCAACCAAATTTGGAATAACTAATATACGGTAGCAACACAAAAACATTTGTGCAACAAAACATTTCAGCACAATACGAGCACATTTCAGAAACTCAATGAAAAGTGTACATTTCAAATGTGGGTGAGAGATAACCATCAAACTATCCTTCCCACACCCCACACCAGAAGTGGAATAACTGAAAAAAAGACGGTAGCAACACAAAACAATTTTCCCAGAGCACATTTCAGCACAAAACAAGCATATTTCAGCAAAGTTGAAAATAATGCATTTCAAATGTAGGGAGCTGGCAATTCAAGTGACATCAACTTGGCCCTCTCACATTGAAACTCGAATTACTACAAAATGAAAGCAGAACAAAACGAACTTTTTGAAGCAAATTTCAGCACAAAACGAATCCATTTCCATAGCTTTGGGGGAAACTCGTAATTCAATGGTGGAGGGGGGCGAGTTGATGCATCTCATTCCGTCAAATTCCAGAAATGATCCTCAGCCATATCTCGTAATTATTGTTCTATTTATATGTTTAGAGTGAGCTCCGAACATTATAGAAGAGAATGGAACAGATTAAAATGTAATAGTTAGCATTGAATGATTTGCTCACTGAACCTATCGACCAATGTTCTTCTGTCATGTTAATTGAAGTATAGATGAATTTGCAACCTGAATTAATCTTCAATCACATTTCAATAAAACTATATGTAATAAACTTAGTTGATTGCAGTATTCAAGTTCTTCGCATCAGTAGCATTCGTTCGATGTTTGACATTTGACCCGATATGGGAGATGGGAATAACAATCCAATTTATATTTCAATAATTGCTGCTAATGAGGTTGGGATGAGTTCACCTAGAAATTACAGAAATGATTAATCGAAGAAGCTTCTTGTAATTTTTGAGTCGAGCAAATTGATTATATTTTTTCATTATTTTGTGCGTTCGTACTTCTTAGAAATCTGATATCTTCAATGAAATAATCATGGCTAAAATGTAACATCAGTTTTCTGTTGAAAGTACGAATGTTGCGTATTTCAATGAATGGGAAATAATGTATATCATGTACTCACCGTATTATGAAATCCGTTCCGAACTGATTGAATTGGAATCGAATTATATATATTTATATATATATATATATATATATATATATATATATATATATATATATATATATACACACATATATATATATATATATATATATATATATATATATATATATATATATATATATATACACATATATACACACATATATATATATATATATATATATATATATATATATATATATATATATATATATATATATATATATATATATATATATATATATATAAATATATATATATATATATATATATATATATGTGTGTTTGTATAGTGATAGAGAGCGAGAGGAAGAGAGAGCCAGCTTTCTATAGCTTTCTATATATATATATATATATATATATATATATATATATATATATATATATATTTATATATATATATATATATATATATATATATATATATATATATATATATATATATGTATATAAATATATATATATATATATATATATATATATATATATATATATATATATATATATATATATATGAATATATATGTAAGAACTTCCATATATATACCTACACACACATATATATATATATATATATATATATATATATATATATATATATATATATATATATATATATATATATATATATATATATATATATGTGTGTGTGTGTGTATAGTGATAGAGAGCGAGAGAAAGAGAGAGCCAGCTTTCTATAGCTTGGTACTATGAGAACATAGGTTGAGGTTTTCTGCTACACTAAATTAACCGTTCTCTGGGGAGTTGACAGAAACCCAGGCAATGCACAGCGTACGACCGAGCTAGCTTCTCTCACTGTCTCTCTCACTCACGCACTCGTGCACACGCACAAACACGAACTACATTCTCGGGTAGGTCAAAAACTTTGTCGAGTACTCTTCGCGGTCGTATCGTACTGGTCATCGACAACCCGATAGCCGGTCACGCATGGCAAGCGAGTATGCAAAGTCACCAAAAGACTGCACGCTAACAGTTGAATACCAGTAGACTTATTCTGTAATATTCAGATGATACTATGTAGGGCGATTATTGCTCAAAATATGGTCTGCCATCAACGCAAGAATGTCGACAGCCGCTATTCATCGTGTCATGTCGGTCTAGGATCTCATCACTCACGGACGTTGTTGTTCTTGTTTTTGTTACTCGCAGCCTGAACTAATCTAAATAACCCAATCCAACGTAATCATATTAACCTTATCCCACTCGAAGTGATCCAAACTAACTAACATTATCGAACAAACATCCTAAGCTAGATTGCCATAGTGATAAACAAACAAGCGGCAAGAGTGTATCAATAAAAAATATCAACATCAGATGGGCCATATCATCCCATTCAACGTATATTCTATACTGACACCCAGGTAGAAAACACTAGAACTCCAATTAATACAGATTTTAGGGCGATCAATGATGATGAAGGAATCAATCATTTGATATCACACTGTATCTGTGGACGAAGAAACCTCTCTTTAGATTAATGGAGAATTGTTTTGCCGAAAGAGATGCCACGAGGACACAGAGTTATGCAAAAATTGCAAGTAGATAATTGTGATATTATATGAAAAGACAGAATAGAACAATGAAGCGGAAAGAGTGAAAAAAAATCTTATAACTGATGGTGGAAAGAATATAAGATCATGTTAATTATTTGAAGTAAAGGCGGGGGGGGGGGAGTGGGGGGGATGATGGGGGTTAACCAGCAGTTATGATACGATTTGTTCATGAATATGATGCCAAATCATCTCAATAGACCCTTTTGGAGCTAATTAAAGTATGGCAGACATGAACTCCTTGATTATTACGTTTCAAAAAAGGGAAAATTGTGAGTAAAAATGATGATGAATTTTATAAATAGTTGGCAGAGCTTCAATAACTACTACGAACACGCAGCCTATATGTTGTAAGTTGAGCGGGATTCCATATGGAATGTGGTGGAATGCTTCATACA
Source organism: Brachyptera risi (assembly GCA_964007535.1). Classification (NCBI taxonomy): domain Eukaryota; kingdom Metazoa; phylum Arthropoda; class Insecta; order Plecoptera; family Taeniopterygidae; genus Brachyptera; species Brachyptera risi. Next base: position 22,352 of record CAXFZR010000328.1, read on the forward strand.
TGAATCTATCCACCTCACTATCTTCCAGATTCACCTATTGATTATTCAAATCGTTTAATAATACAATTGGTTTCACTTGTTTATCTTATCAATAGTTTTCTTATAGCTTCAAATAATGTGAACAACAGATACAAGATGATTTTTATCTTTGATACGGCTCGCCTACTAATTTGATACTTCGGAATCACCTGTATGATTCATCTACTCGAATTCCGTAGAAATTTGATTCTATTCGGAGATTTTCTTCTATATTTTTCTTCTTCGGTTTTTCTTACGTGGTACTTCAAAATTCCGAAATTATTTTCAAGCCGTTGTGCCTCAAAACTCAACAGTATCGAGTTCTAGCTGATGACATGCCAATTCCCATCAAAATGTTCCCTCACGTGTGACCTGTTGAGTGCGTTCCAAAAAACGAAAAAACAAAATAACATGATCGATTTATTCGATTACGGTAAAATTGAGTCTCCGCTTCGCTCATCCAATGACGCAAGGTAAATTGGAATAATATTCAACATTTTTATCTCCATGAAAATCATTTTGAATAATCTCAGGAAGAAATCGTCAAGATGATTAATGAATATAACGAAATGGGCAATAAAAAATGAATTGGAATTCACGAAAAATTCGATTCAAAACGAAATGGCGGCATCCTTTTGAGCAAACTTCATAGGTTATTGTGGAAAATTACTATTTGCATACGTTTACGTTGAAATAAAATTTGTGTGTTCTAAATCTTACTGACTGAAAAAATAATTGATCATCAAATTTGAATACCTCCAAAATTCCTTAAAAATGCATAACAATTTTCATTCCATCGACATAATGTTTTGTATACTCTGTGACATATCGCTTATGATTTTCGAGTAATATGTGGGAATAAAATCACTAAGAACAACCAAGAAAAATTGCATGAATAAATTTTCAAATAAAAGTTGATTATAAACAAAATGGTGGCCTGAATTTATGTACATTTTGTGTGGATCAGTTATTAATACTAACACACTCGAATGATGTGCACTATGAATGTTTTATGTTAAAATGTGTTTCTCATTGGGAAATTATAGACTTGAAAAAATAAAAATAGATAATCAAACTGTTTTATCCAAAAAATACGATTAAAAACAAAATGGTTGCTTCAATTTGAGCGAACTCAACTCAAACCAGTTGACACTACTGAAGACAATCAATACACATGAGAAAAACTACTATAATTTGTTTGATGTTACGCCCATTTTGGCCTTAGACTGACAGGAATACCATCTTAATACGGGTAAAAGAATCAAAGCATAAGGTGAGTGTCATACAAGTGAAACGCGTACCGAAGTTTTGAAAGTATTAACATCATTGTAAGCTTATGATTGATATATGGATGTTAATTCATACATATATCTGAGAGCGTATATTTATAGTGCCTTATGTGATCGAACTCTTGTGATTTAGCGTGTTTTTAATATTTATATTCTAGTTTCCCACCAATACTACGCTAATGTTCAAAATAGTTCAATCTGTATATTTTTAACCTATACGTATGTATCATGTTGACTTATGACTTGTCTTATAACAATTTGTAGTTCAATCAAGATGAAATAGAGATATTATCATTATTATTATTATTATTATTATTATTATTTGGCCTGCTATGTAAGCGATCAAGATCTTGTGCATTACAGCTATATGATTTTTAATATCTATTAACTTCACATGTTATCCGGTTATAAACATCTCTGGCCGAGTCTCTAATTTCATATGGTCTACTTGCCTGCGGAAATGCATCAGCTGTTCATGTGAATAGAATCATATCCCTACAAAACAATATGATCACTTCTATCACGCCAATCGATGTAAAACTAAAATTAATAACAATATTATGGCTCTTTATCAGCACTCTAATTTACTGCCAGTTTACAGACTCTTCTTATACAAATTTATACTAAAGTTATATTATTCAGGCCAATTCAAAAATGTATATACAAACCCTAGTAACACAAGGTCATCTAGGAATGTAACGTATGTGGTTCCACCTTATGATATTAAAACTTGGTAAGAGGGACCTTCAGTACGCTGTTCCTGTAATTCATAACAACATACCAAATTACCTAATGAACTTGAATACTTTCAATATGGTTAAAAAACAAGTTATGCGCTGGCTTCTGGAATCGTTAACTAATAATGCTTTGGAAATATTTCGTTAGATTATCATATTATTGTATGCTGATGGCTAAACTTTATGTTTATAAATATAAGTTTAATACCAAATTAGTAATTATTGGCCTTATGAATGTGGTTGCTCACTTTTCGTTATTTTCGTATTCTATTGTTTGATAGAGTTAATTAATAATTTGAGTTTGGTCTTTAGAAATACAAATATCAGAAGAATTTATTATCTAGAAAATTGAACTATATTTTATTTAATTGATTGTTATGATTTGTTTTGTTCTTTTCCAAGGTGAGAAACTTCAAACTTTTTTTTCGTTGTAATTAGTCTTTCATAATCATAAGTATTATGTTTTATTATTGTGACACTCAAATATTGTGTGGACCTTGGTTTTCATTTTTCAATCATTAGATTAGATGTTATCATCATATGGACTACCATCCATTTCATATATCCAAATATGAATCAATTCGTTCATTACTTGTAACTTAATTGTTTGTTTTTTCCGTTTCACCATAATTCATACTTCATGTACATTGCATTTTTTTCGTATTTATTCCACAGATAAGCCTGAATCAGGCTTTGTGGTTTGTTTTTTTTGTGAACACACTTGATGTATGAACTATACTGTAAAATAAAAGGAATTTCAACTTCATTATTATTATTATTATTATTATGTTGGTTTCTCAATTATGATATTCCTTGAATACTAGTACCACTTCCCGCGGATCATAACGATCGCCACTGAATGACTGACGTGAGTGGTTGGGCATCGTATACACAATTCGATGGTTATTCAATGTACAGTGCACCTGATGTAGACCGTGTGATGATACCCAGAGAGAAAAAGATTGGTTTTCATTCATTTGAGCTTTAATCGCAAGTGAATGACAGTCAATATCCATTTCATTTCACAAATTATCACTCTTCATACTTCCAGTTATAGATATAACCATGCTCCTAAACGAGAATCAAATACTGACAAAAAAAGATGAAACGTCAGCAATTGTATCAACGTTGTATTCATTATTCCTGTCACATTAAAACAGGTAATAATGAGAAATTATCAAAATGAAATATGATTAATTCGAGATATGAGTTTTCTTTCTGATAGATGGAAACAAGACTTCTTTCGGTTCTATTAATTATGAATTAGATTATACAATATATCATTAATATTGCAACGCAATATATAGCGACATCATCTTCGTTATTCTAGCCGTAAGGAACCCTATCCTATCCGTATCTTATATAAGGTGTGTCTCACCCACCCTTGCTATCAAACCGTATACCCGCCCGATTGTAATACTAGTAATGCCCTACGGCTGCACAATCTTCACTTACCCATCCCTGAGCAAACCTTCTACACCCACCGTTCGCCTCAATCCGCCCTCGCCATCCCAAGCCACCCGATTTCAACCCCTACCACCCCCAGAGGCAGGGTTCAGCCCCAAAGAAGTGCAAACCACTAATCCGGGCAACTGCCCTTATCATTGGCTCTAAATTAATGTGGCTACTGCAAAAAAGTTGACATTGATTACGATAGGGCTTGCTTTCCGAATCTTTATATTCGTTTTCAGCACCACGGGTATATAGAGAGCTAGAAATCAGAATATATCACAGACGTGCAAGCGCAAGATATAATATAGAGGCAAAAAATCCAGCTATACCACCTGGAGATTGTCAGTTCAATGTATTTCCTCAGCTATATAGTCAATTACAGTGTTCATATGCTATCACTACCAGTTATTACTAAGACGGCTAGATCAGTTGCTGGCACGCTGAACCATCATTCGAGAGACGGGGTTCTTGCACCCGTCATGGTCGATCAACCTAACTCGATCAAGTTTGTCGTGCTTTCCGTCTACCGTCAAAGAAAATACGGGGATAGTTTCTCATTAGCACGGCACGATCGCCACTTTTTCTACTATCCGAAACAACAAATAAAATAGCCAATTCCGTCTCATCATCTCACTAAACATTTCCCGACGCCAATAGATAATAGTTTTCATTGATGCGTCGTTAAACTCAATATGAATGAATAACTTTAAATTATAATTCAGAATAATGTTTCAATATTATCAGACGAAAAATTTTTGAAGAGCCGCTCCCGTGGCATAGTCGAATATCGCACTGAGGTAGAAACTGAAGTTAGGTCGAGCGTGGGTTTGAGTCCCGCATGTATTTTTGTGAATGTATTTTCACCCATCACCAATTCATCGTTTGATTATCACCCGCTCATTCGCACCCTCGTATAACCTAGCTGTTGGTGGGGTCGACTACAAGCATTAAAGAAACAAAAAAAAGATATTTATGACTTTTTATACGAAGTGACAGTGAAACTGATATGTACACTTCCACCACTACCCCCTTCTTCCTTCACCCCTTCCCCCCTCACCCTCACCCCTACTATATATCCACAGCCTTCTACCAGCTCACCGTCCTTGTATATCTATATGATGATGCCACTGTTCTACATACATGCACTAATATTTGTGCGCGATTGAGCTACTTCAACCGTTTTTAACAAATGATTGCATTCAAGAAAATAACTTGAATTTGTTGTATTGGGGTTGACAATGCAGGAAGAATGTGATGGTACTCAGCCCGTCTAGTGGCATCACTTTTCCACTTTGAAAAATGAGTGAAAACAGTGATACCACCGGACCTGAACATGGCGATGGCACTTGACCTGGAGATAGTGATGCCACTGCCTTCGGAGAAAAATGTTTTAGATGTAATATACAGTGGATGATATATTACTTGCATCACCTTTATAAGTTCATGAGTTCAAGTGGTGAAATAAATCTTGACAAATCCTAAACCTATTATCACTTAATCAGCAATCATTCATCCATTCATTTATATTGGGTTCTATGACGCACTCTACTGATGACTACGATCTATTGGCGTCGGTGAATGATATATGAGATGATGGAATGAGATGAAAGGTTACTTCATTAGGAGTTTTCGGATAGTGGGTAGGAGCAGGTCTTGGCCTGTTGTTGAGGAACCATTCCAGTATTGATCTGGACGACAGAGGGAAATCACGGAAAAAACCTGTCAGGATGGTCAGCCATGGAGGGATTCGAAAACCGGTCTCCTGAATGACTGTTCAGTGTTTTACCACTCTGCTACACGTATCAGTCATCAGCAATCATATACGTGCATATATATTAGCCTATATTTATATATATATATATATATATATATATATTTATATATATATATATATATATATATATATATATATATATATATATATATATATGTATATGGATGTGTATATATATAACTATATATATATATATATATATATATATATAGTAACTATGATAACTATAATTATAATAACCTACTGGTGGTCAACCAGGAAGCTATTGAAATCATATATATATATATATATATATATATATATATATATATATATATATATATATATATATATATATATATATATATATATATATATATATATGTATATATATATATATATATATATATATATATATATATATATATATATATATATATATATATATATATATATATATATTCACATATATATTATGGGATGGATGATACTATCATCACTGAAAAATACCACCTTGTCGGGAAATCGAGCCCCGGACCTTTTGCTTGATACGTAACTGAGCCATCCTATGAACATCACGTGCTGTCTGTTCCAACAGAAAGTCATGGTCTCACATTCTCGCCTACTCCTCATATGGTTCAATCCGGAGAGCAGTGTAATTGGTCGTGTGTGCCTATAGTACATCATATAGTAACTGAGTTCTCAAATAGGTAGAATGTATCTCTTCCCCTCAAAATCCATTTGTATCATTACACACACATCAATATCGCTGGAAGATACCCGCCTCGTTGGCTCGGATGGTCAAGAGCAGTTGCGTATCAAGCAAGAGGTCCGGGGTTCGATTCCCCGACGAGGTGGTATTTTTCACTGAGAATAGTATCCATCCCATCAGCATCACGTGCTGTATGTTCCAACAGAAAGTCATGTACTTATATATATACATATATATATATATATATATATATATATATATATATATATATATATATATATATATATATATATATATATATATTATGAAGTATCACAATGATCTAAGCCCGTCACATATGTCGAGGATAGCTGGAAGGGGAGGAAAAAAGTAGCTGAGAATATTATTGGTAGCGTGAAAATGGAGACTTTTTTCACAATTTCGTACTGGCTTTAATCAAAAGTTGTCTCAACAGAATTATTCAACAGTCAAAAATTGAGTTTATTGAAAAAATGTTTTTTTTTCGTTTGATATCTGGAGCACATAGAATACCTTTTCTCCCCCCCCTCCCCTCCTCTGCTTCTAAGTACTCAAAGGTGAAACACGTTTTCTAACATTCATAAAATAGCGTATTCGCCATCGCTCATCTGGATACCTAAATCACAACGAATTTTGATCTGAAAGTGTATCGTTATTTTTGGTCAATGCATATTATATTCTACTGAGATTATTCATAGTCATAGATTATGTTGATACTATTGAAATTGACCAAGCCAAATGCAGTTGATGAATCATGAAACGCAATTTACATCTTGTGAAACCCGTATCAACTTTCAATGAATGAAATGGAATTCATGTCACATCTACTCTACTTTAGGTCTTCTCTTGGTCGGGTGTTTTTGATTTTGAATAGATCACCGTCTCATATTCTGTGAAACTTTCTCCCTACTTTTATTTGAATATCATCCAATATCCGAGTACCATTTCAATTTGAACGCATTGTAATGTTGAAACACTAGAATTATGTATTCCAAGTTTTCACTCAGCTATGTAAATAGTATAGAAAAGTACATTGAATTAGAAACAATCACGGAATAAAATTCGAACTGAGAGCTTGTTACGGAACATTTTACATATGATATAAAGTTCGTTATTCATGAAAGGTGAGTGTGCGAGCAAACTCTCATTCAATTATGTAATTACAAAATGTTAAAAAATATTTTACACATCAAAACCTTGATTGAAAAAACTATTCAACTTTTATTCCATTATATTCGTAAACATATGCACATGAGAGAACCTATAATGATACAGGCAAAAATAATCATGTGCAATGCACAATGAAATAAATCCAATATTGAATAATGGGATATTGTATTCCCAATAGTAATCAATATTGTATAACCCACCCCGAACTGGAAGTCAATATTTGAATCGTATCCAAATCTCTTTTTATATTTCATCACCATAACATGTTTTGACAAATTATCAATGTAATAACTTGGTATCAAATCGTTTTAACATCAAATGAATACAAGCAACATATTCAGTTCTGCCCCCGATATCCTACGAACAGCCCCACCTATGTGTGCATGAACAATGTAATGGGCCACAATCATGCAGGAAAATTGTTAAATGACAATCAGCTATGTGAAAACTGCCATGCAAATCGTCGATATGGTTATTGTACTGGTTTTGATGAAAGGCTTGATTCGATGGCATTTCCACTCCATTTGAGTAAATACAAATGATTATATAGTATAGAATGAAAAATATTAAAATATTCATTTTCACACGGAAACTCTCTCAAATGGGTGGGTATGTACCGACTTCACTGTCGGTGATATTCAACGTATAGACATCATGAACCAACTTCTCAACATGACATACATTGATTATATAATCAATGAATATGCAACTATCTCTCATTGGATGAGCGAAGCGAAGACTCAATTACACTATACCGAAAAAAAAGTGCCTGTTTTTTTTTTGTTTTTTTGTTTTTTTGTTCGCGCTCCACAGGTCAGACAAAAATTCAAAATCAGTTGAAACTTGGCACACACGTGAACCCCTATCTGACTTGATGCTGTATAGTTTTGAGCCGCGATCGGTTTAACAACTTCTGAGAAAACTCATTCCAAAGTTTTCAAAAATCCCATTAGAATAAGCCAGAGGAAAACATTCGTGAAAAATATTTCATCTGAGAGGATTCAAATTCTCAGAGAATTCCAATATGATAATGATACACATTATTCCGAACTTTTACTCAAATCGGATCAGCCGTTTCGATGTAAAAAAATATATAATGTTATTTGTGTCAATTATTCAAAGCTATTAAGATACCTATTAAATCAAAGCAACAAGTGTCACCACTTGATTGTAAACGATTAAAAAAAAGCCTTCTTTATTATTATATAAATTATTAATGTAAAATGAGATGGCAGTGATGTAATGGTTTGGATCTCAAGGTGTATATATATATATAATAACCAATCCAAAGATAAGTTGATATGTTCCAGCTCATCCATCAACGCGGAAACACATAACGCGTTTGCCTAGTATTTCGAATGATCAAATTATGAATGGTATAATTCTTATAATTGATATCTATATATTATACAGTTTATTCGACACATTAGCAAGTATATCAGCAATTCAAATCTGAATTCTTGACAAACTGAAGCAACATTTTGCTTTAGAAGTATAATATAGGTATTCTAGATGTGTATGATTAAACTAGTTGAATTGTTCATTCCGGATTACAGTTTTGCATGTTTTTCTATATTTCAGTACCATTACCTATGAGATAATCACGAAGCATATTGATGAATGGATTGAAATGAAATACTACACAAATTTTATGAATGGATGAATATCAAATATTATGAATTGATGCATATCAAATATTATGAAGCTGCAAGAAGTAGAATATTCCGCAAGCATTTTGTGCTATGAGTATGCACATCCAAATATTTGACGCGCTCAATTCTTGAGGCAATATTCATTTGATGAACAATGAATTTTTTTTTTTACTGTCACAAATTAAATTAAACAATATATTGTTTAATATATGAGTATATTATAGTATAATATAGTATAATATATATCATATAATATATGATATATGAGCTGGAAGGTGATCTCTCTCTCTATCCATATATATATATATATATATATATATATATATATATATATATATATATATATATATATATATATATATATATATATATATAT
>CAXFZR010000329.1:0-2500 GCA_964007535.1 Brachyptera risi
TATATATATATATATATATATATATATATATATATATATATATATATATATATATATATATATATATATATATATATATATATATATATATATATATATATATATATATAAATGTATATATGAATGTATATATAGATATATATATATATATATATATATATATATATATATATATATATATATATATATATATATATATATATATATACATTCATATATACATTTATATATATATATATATATATATATATATATATATATATATATATATATATATATATATATATATATATATATATTTATATTTATACATGAATATATATATATATATATATATATATATATATATATATATATATATATATATATATATATATTTATATATACATTCATTTATACATTTATATATATATATATATATTTATATATATATATATATATATATATATATATATATATATATATTTATACATAAATATATATATATATATATATATATATATATATATATATATATATATATATATATATATATATATATATATATATATATATATATATATGAAGACTTCATTCTCAGGTTCTTATGGTAACCAGAGTATAGTAGTCGGTCAACTTGAATAGTGAATGGTCAAGAATAATGGATGGATGGACAATATGATAAATGGTTGGGAATCCTCACGGAATCTTGAGATTCCAGTTATTTTTTATGACCAACATCTTCAATTTCGTCAGTTTTCGCAATCGATGTTTTTCATTAGGCATGAATCAAACACAAATTCCATCATATTTCGACTTCAAATCATCCATCCACAAAATAATCTGTTGATACTGTATCCAATTCGTGATGAAAACAAATTGAATGGGACTCATTTCAGCTGTGTGAAATATTATCAGTCAGTGTTCCACTTGTTGATCCTGCTAATTGCTCCAAGTGAAAGCGTTCGATAATTGCTCAGATTCACTGATAAGATGAGGATTGATGTGAATTGTATTGGCGAGACATGAATATCATCAGACCGATTAGACACAAATGTGTAATTACGAAGTACCATCCATATATGAGTCCGAATAATATATGATGCAATAAGAGAGAGCAAAATAGAATAGAGCATGATACAATTTTACTTATGATGTGTTCTCCTCATAAATACTTATATTTACTCATAATTATTTGAAATTGGAAGATCAACATTTGTGTGCTTTGTTTCATCCTGATACCAATGCTGGTAATGTCCGGATATATATATATATCACATAAAGGTTCCTATACTTATGATTTGTTCTGGACTTTCGGAAACTGAAAGATTGATCACAGACAGCGCAGTTCTGGTGTTGGAGTTCAATGATATGAGATAATAGGAATGGGGTGGTAAGATCAATCTTGTGGTGCCCCGTCCAAACGATCCTACTTTTTCCCCATTGCCCTAAGTGGGGAACAATGATTTCGTATCAAGTTTCAATGTTATTAAAAAAAAAAAAGATGACAATGATAATAATGTGTTCCAGACTTTCGGAAACTGAAAGACTTTTATCTGCAGCGGAAAATTATGGTCACAGACAGCGTTGTCCTGGTGTTGAAGTTCATCGATTTAGAATAATAGAAATGGGATGGTGAGATCGCTCTTGTGGTACTCCGTTCAAACGATCCTACCTTTCATACATAGCCTTGATTGAGGGTTATTGATTTTGTATCAAGTTCCGATGTTATCAAAGCAAAAACAAAATAATACAATTCCATATCGAGAACAGAATCTCAGATTTACCCCAGCTGTATTCAATTTCAATTCTGATAATTTGCTGAATGTGTCACTTTCTCAGCTTGTTAATATCAAACCATACGATTTCTGAATCAAATCTTTGTTCAATGAGAAAAAGAGTCGGTCCAAGGAATGTTTATAAAATATAACAATCCCGTGTGGGACGAGGGTTGATGAATACAATGAATACAGAAGAAAACTGAAACAAATTGACTAACTAATTAATGCGAAAAGCTTCAAAAGAAGTCAAGAGGATTTTTCACTCACTTTCAGTAATATATTGAATGGAATAGCTTTTCAATAATCAAAGTAAAGACTCAATTACGAAACATGGAATGTATGTATGTCTGTTTTTGTTTGCGCTCCACAGGCATGGGCCTGACTGATCGACATACAAGGTTGTACAAACAATCGGGCCAGTCCAGTGTATAACCTATATAGATGACCTATAGATGAAACATCTCAAATATGTTCAATATTTTGAATCCATTAAATTTGATAGGGGTAAACATTCCCTGACGAATATTTTCATACAGATGTCAAAATGTGCAAGGCACATGAGTCTGAACAGATAATGAATAATGATGAATATTCATATCTCAAAATCAGGTGAACCACCCCAGGACATCAAAAACCACAGAAAAATCACCCCTGGAAGATAGGCCTACTCTCTGAGATTACTAGAATTAGGCCCATATACAATTCCAATTGAGTTGAATAACCATATATATATACATATA
>CAXFZR010000329.1:5000-26347 GCA_964007535.1 Brachyptera risi
TAATGGAGTATCAACAGGAACCTATCGATATATTCTATGACTGAATGAATAATATGTTGGATGATACCGGAGCACGGAATCCGATCCAGTTTGATCTTTGGAATAGATTATTCTAAGTATTCTCACCCCATGAGGGATTGCATACGTTTTGAGAAGTAATTATCTTGCAGTAGTGGGATGTGTGATCGCTAGAACGATCATTGTGGTAATTTGAGTAACTTATGATCTGTTTCATATATATTTTGTATCAACTGCTATATATGTTGATTAACTGCTATATCCGCTTTTCAATCACTCAAACTGTCTGTGTACGCCCCCTTAACCACTCACTGTCAGAACTGCTATATCCGCTTTTCAATCACTCAAACTGTCTGTGTACGCCCCCTTAACCACTCACTGTCAGAACCACTATATCCGCTTCTCAATCACTCAAACTGTCTGTGCACGCCCCCTCAGCCACTCCCTGTCAGAACTGCCACATCCGCTTTTCAATCACTCAAACTGTCTGTGTACGCCCCCTTAGCCACTCCCTGTCAGAACTGCTATATCCGCTTCTCAATCACTCAAATTGTCTGTGTACGCCCCCTTAGCCACTCACTGTCAGAACTGTTATATCCGCTTCTCAATCACTCAAACTGTCTGTGTACGCCCCCTTAGCCACTCACTGTCAGAACTGCTATATCCGCCACTCAATCACTCAAACGGTCCGTGTACGCCCCCTTAGCCACTCACTGTCAGAACTGCTATATCCGCTTCTCAATCACTCAAACTGTCTGTGTACGCCCCCTTAGTCACTCACTGTCAGAACTACTTTATCCGCTTCTCAATCACTCAAACTTTCCGTGAACGCCCCCTTAGCCACTCACTGTCAGAACTGCTATATCGGCTTTTCAATCACTCAAACTGTTTGTGTACGCCCCCTTAACCACTCACTGTCAGAACCACTATATCCGCTTCTCAATCACTCAAACTTTCCGTGAACGCCCCCTTAACCACTCACTGTCAGAACTGCTATATCCGCTTTTCAATCACTCAAACTGTCTGTGTACGCCCCCTTAACCACTCACTGTCAGAACCACTATATCCGCTTCTCAATCACTCAAACTGTCTGTGCACGCCCCCTCAGCCACTCCCTGTCAGAACTGCCACATCCGCTTTTCAATCACTCAAACTGTCTGTGTACGCCCCCTTAGCCACTCCCTGTCAGAACTGCTATATCCGCTTCTCAATCACTCAAATTGTCTGTGTACGCCCCCTTAGCCACTCACTGTCAGAACTGTTATATCCGCTTCTCAATCACTCAAACTGTCTGTGTACGCCCCCTTAGCCACTCACTGTCAGAACTGCTATATCCGCCACTCAATCACTCAAACGGTCCGTGTACGCCCCCTTAGCCACTCCCTGTCAGAACTGCTATATCCGCTTCTCAATCACTCAAACTGTCTGTGTACGCCCCCTTAGCCACTCACTGTCAGAACTACTATATCCACTTCTCAATCACTCAAACTGTCTGTGTACGCCCCCTTAGCCACTCACTGTCAGAACTGCTATATCGGCTTTTCAATCACTCAAACTGTCTGTGTACGCCCTCTCAGTCATTCACTGTTATAACTGCCATATCCGCTTCTCAATCACTCAAACTGTCTGTGTACGCCCCCTTAGCCACTCACTGTCAGAACTACTTTATCCGCTTCTCAATCACTCAAACTTTCCGTGAACGCCCCCTTAGCCACTCACTGTCAGAACTGCTATATCGGCTTTTCAATCACTCAAACTGTCTGTGTACGCCCCCTTAGCCACTCACTGTCAGGACTACTATATCCGCTTCTCAATCACTCAAACTGTCTGTGTACGCCCCCTTAGCCACTCACTGTCAGAAATGCTATATCCGCTTTTCAATCACTCAAACTGTCTGTGTACGCCCTCTCAGTCATTCACTGTCAGAACTGCTATATCCGCTTCTCAATCACTCAAACTGTCTGTGTACGCCCCCTTAGCCACTCACTGTCAGGACTACTATATCCGCTTCTCAATCACTCAAACTGTCTGTGTACGCCCCCTTAGCCACTCACTGTCAGAACTGCTATATCCGCCACTCAATCACTCAAACGGTCCGTGTACGCCCCCTTAGCCACTCACTGTCAGAACTGCTATATCCGCCACTCAATCACTCAAACGGTCCGTGTACGCCCCCTTAGCCACTCACTGTCAGAACTACTATATCCACTTCTCAATCACTCAAACTGTCTGTGTACGCCCTCTCAGTCATTCACTGTCAGAACTACTATATCCGCTTTTCAATCACTCAAACTGTCTGTGTACGCCCCCTCAGCCACTCACTGTCAGAACCGCTATATCCGCTTTTCAATCACTCAAACTGTCTGTGTACGCCCTCTCAGTCACTCACTGTCAGATCTGCTAAATCCGCTTCTCAATCACTCAAACTGTCTGTGTACGCCCCCTTAGCCACTCACTGTCAGAACTGCTATATCCGCTCTCAATCACTCAAACTGTCTGTGTACGCCCCCTTAGCCACTCACTGTCAGAACTGCTATATCCGCCACTCAATCACTCAAACTGTCTGTGTACGCCCCCTTAGCCACTCACTGTCAGAACTGCTACATCCACTTCTCAATCACTCAAACTGTCTGTGTACGCCCCCTTAGCCACTCACTGTCAGAACTGCTACATCCACTTCTCAATCACTCAAACTGTCTGTGTACGCCCCCTTAGCCACTCACTGTCAGAACCGCTATATCCGCCACTCAATCACTCAAACGGTCCGTGTACGCCCTCTCAGTCATTCACTGTCAGAACTACTTTATCCGCTTCTCAATCACTCAAACTGTCTGTGTACGCCCCCTTAGCCACTCACTGTCAGAACTGCTAAATCCGCTTCTCAATCACTCAAACTGTCTGTGTACGCCCCCTTAGCCACTCACTGTCAGAACTGCTATATCCGCTCTCAATCACTCAAACTGTCTGTGTACGCCCCCTTAGCCACTCACTGTCAGAACTGCTACATCCACTTCTCAATCACTCAAACTGTCTGTGTACGCCCCCTTAGCCACTCACTGTCAGAACTGCTATATCGGCTTTTCAATCACTCAAACTGTCTGTGTACGCCCCCTTAGCCACTCACTGTCAGAACTGCTACATCCACTTCTCAATCACTCAAACTGTCTGTGTACGCCCCCTTAGCCACTCACTGTCAGAACCGCTATATCCGCTTTTCAATCACTCAAACTGTCTGTGTACGCCCTCTCAGTCACTCACTGTCAGAACTGCTATATCCGCTTCTCAATCACTCAAACTGTCTGTGTACGCCCCCTTAGCCACTCACTGTCAGAACTGCTATATCCACTTTTCAATCACTCGAACTGTCTGTGTACGCCCCCTTAGCCACTCACTGTCAGAACTACTATATCCGCTTCTATATCACTCGAACTGTCTGTGTACGCCCCCTCAGCCACTCCCTGTCAGAACTGCTATAAATCCGCTTCTCAATGACTCAAACTGTCTGTGTACGCCCCCTCAGCCACTTCCTGTCAGAACTGCTACATCCGCTTCTCAATCACTCAAACTGTCTGTGTACGCCCCCTTAGCCACTCACTGTCAGAACTGCTATATCCACTTTTCAATCACTCGAACTGTCTGTGTACGCCCCCTCAGCCACTCACTGTCAGAACTACTATATCCGCTTCTATATCACTCGAACTGTCTGTGTACGCCCCCTCAGCCACTTCCTGTCAGAACTGCTATAAATCCGCTTCTCAATGACTCAAACTGTCTGTGTACGCCCCCTCAGCCACTTCCTGTCAGAACTGCTACATCCGCTTCTCAATCACTCAAACTGTCTGTGTTCGCCCCCTTAGCCACTCCCTGTCAGAACTGCTATATCCGCTCATCAATCACTCAAACTGTCTGTGTACGCCCCCTTAGCCACTCACTGTCAGAACTGCTATATCCGCTTCTCAATCACTCAAACTGTCTGTGTTCGCCCCCTCAGTCATTCACTGTCAGAACTGCTATATCCACTTTTCAATCACTCAAACTGTCTGTGTATCCTATTGTTTCATGATATAAAGAAGGTAACCCAACTCGGGTCTTGAAAGTGAATTATTTCCGGGGCCAGAATCTGAGTTCAGCGTCCCGATTGCCTGTAACACAACTATCGATCACTCATTAATTACCTTGTTTCTCTCCTAATTATGTTCATATTCAATTTTGTTCATACTTTTGATCGATAACATACAATTTGTTTAACCCACAGATAAACTTCACTTTGTAGTTTTGTGGTTTACTGTGGATTTACTGGTTGTTTTATTTGCTGTGATTCATCATGTATATATTGTTCATGACAATGTATGAATGTCCTTCAAAAGCGAATGAAATGAAATAAAATGAAAAAATATCGAGCCATTCAGAACAACAATGCTCAACAATGCCATTCACGGCCCAGTAGATCAGGATAATTATATTATTTTGTTAGCTCAACAATGTCACCAGTACCGTGGCCACTCTTATTGGCATCTAGTTCACAAGGGGATACACTAAATCGCAACAGACAATAGGGACCTTTGGCTCTGAAATGACCGCAAGAAACCACAAATACTATCCATATTCAACATATTTTCACATATTATCACTCTCTGAACTGGAGCACCTTCTTTATATTATGATAACATAGGTTGGTATCACTACATCGTGGTACAAGTATCAATATATGAACAGTACATGTAGAATATCTGAGATCAATATATACCTAGCTTTCCGTATTCATCGTATTTGTTAATTGAACCTTTGAATTGCGCTAGCTACTATATTCAGAATTGAGTATCATCTTTGAATACACAACAATTTGAGAACGTAGAGGTGAACTGTATTTTCAGTTAAACTCATTGGCCAATTCAAATGAAATGTATTCCAATATTGTTTAATGCAGTTGGAAAGAGCTGGATTCACAGATTGCATTACATCTATTACTTGTATAGATCAACATACATTATTATCAGCAAATTATCATAACATTTGTGGGGCGGCATTCCTTTGATATACGCATGGTGCGAAAGGAGAATGTCATGTTGCTCATCCCGTTACGTTATTGATAGTCATAGGTACATTATTGATAGTCATAATTACGTTATTGATAGTCATAGTTACGTTATTGATAGTCATAGTTACGATATTGATTGTCATAATTACGTTATCGATAGTCATAGTTACGTTATTGATAGTCATAGTTACGATATTGATAGTCATAATTACGGTATTGATAGTCATAATTACGTTATTGATAGTCATAGTTACGATATTGATAGTCATAGTTACGATATTGATAGTCATAATCACGTTATCGATAGTCATAGTTACGGTTTTGATAGTCATAGTCACGATATTGATATCCATAATTACGTTATTGATAGTCATAGTTACGTTATTGATAGTCATAGTTACTTTATTCATAGTCGTAGTTACGTTATTGATGGACATAGTTACGTTATTGATAGTCATAGTTACGATATTGATAGTCATAGTTACGTTATTGATAGTCATAGTTACTTTATTCATAGTCGTAGTTACGTTATTGATGGACATAGTTACGTTATTGATAGTCATAGTTACGATATTGATAGTCATAGTTACGATATTGATAGTCATAGTTACGTTATTGATAGTCATAGTTACGTTATTGATAGTCATAGTTACGTTATTGATAGTCATAGTTACGTTATTGATAGTCATAGTTACGATATTGATGGACATAGTTACGTTATTGATAGTCATAGTTACGATATTGATAGTCATAGTTACGTTATTGATAGTCATAGTTACGTTATTGATAGTCATAGTTACTTTATTGATGGTCATAGATTGAACCATTGAATCACGCCAAAAACTGTATACAGTTGAGCATCATCTTTAAATACACAACAATTTGAGAGCGTAAGGGTGAACTATATTCTCAGTCAACTCATTCAATATTACATATACCTCATAGCTACAGAAGCATATTCACTAGCGTCGTGGATAATGAGAAAATCTATTCGGAGCAGATTTCCACGCCGGAGATTGTAGATTTCCAGATACAAAAGCCACGGCCAAGTACGCACATAATACCAACCTGCAAAACAGAAAGTGTATTCATTATACAAAGGTTGTTAATACCATAGTGGGGAAATTATACGTGTACACGAACTCAAATTATGACAGTTAGTTACGGAAAACAAGAAGGTTATTCAATGTTGAATTTTCAGATGAAAATAAATACGGGAAGGTAATTTTCCAGAATGAAAAGAAAATAATATGGAATTAAAAATGAAGAAATATGAGCACAAGCTTCATTATTGCTTGTGAATAAATTATTATAAGTATATTTACCATCAGGCGTACATTATTCTGGAAGTTATCAATTATCATTGGACTTTCAGGAATTGAATGCAAAAAATTAAAATTATGATACAAATAAATGAGGAGTCACAATTATGTAATTCGATGAACATTGAATGAAAATGGATCTTAAATGCAATTTTATTAAGTCTAGTGAGATTCCAAAACAAAACACAATGATTGCGCTAAGTGTCCCAAGCATGCTGGGATAAAACTTTTCAATAAATTACCTCTCAATATCAGGAATCAACTAGGAATCAAATTTAAGCTGGCCCTCAAATCGTATCTAATACATAAGTGTTTACATTCCATAAATGATTTTCTGGCAGACAAAGATTGAAATTCCAATATACCAGTAATTAACTTTTCAACTTTTTAAATGAAGTGTGGTGTGCGTATGATTCCATGTAACTTTTCTGGTTGAGTGTGA
The DNA here is from genome assembly GCA_964007535.1 of Brachyptera risi. Classification (NCBI taxonomy): domain Eukaryota; kingdom Metazoa; phylum Arthropoda; class Insecta; order Plecoptera; family Taeniopterygidae; genus Brachyptera; species Brachyptera risi. The sequence continues at coordinate 11,821 of CAXFZR010000329.1, forward strand.
GTGTGTAATAATTGTTTGAAAGTTTTGTATCGAGTGTGATATTTCACTATATTTGTATCTTTCTGTTTATTTGTATCTCATATTTTAGCGTGAATTGACGATGTGATGATGCTCAATGTTGTAACATGCAATCCGATGAGAAAATAAAAATCATCATCAATATCGTTATAATTATCATTACTGCTTTTCTACTGGAGGAGAGCACGTCTCCCGAAAACTGACCAACCAGAAGCTTCACTCCTTTACATGAAAATAAAATACATATCGACTATTCTTTATCTACTGCAACAGTCACATCAGAAATGTGTAATATCGGAATAATATATTGAAAATGAAATTGATATACCTTTGTATTTGCCAGCTACTTGTGAAGTGATTCATAAGTAAACTCAATCATATCAGTTTATTAAAAGTGAATAAAAATGATTAGGAATCAAATATACGTGATAGTAACTGAACTACTCACTAACTACTACTCACTCACTTATTTACTCACAACTTACTCATTTACTACTCACTTACTAGTCAACTGATGTATCAGTTTTTATTTGTAATGACATTTTGAATGAATATAAACTGAATGTATACGGTACATATCAAATTCTAGTATATTAACTTTGAATGAGTAGTAGGAGGTTTTATGGTGCTGTATGGAGTTATTATGATTTTAAAATCCATTATAATATTTGGCAAAGAGAGAACTCAATTTCACAGTACACGGGAATGAAACTTTTTTTTTCGCGCTTCGCAGGTCGAATGGAAGTTCAAATTCAGTTGAAATTCGGCATACACAAGTTTCACCATCTGATTTGCTACTGTATAGTCCTGAGACGCAATCGGTTGCATCACTTTTTGAAACAACTCGCTTCAAAGTTCAAAACAAATAATCCAGAGTAGAAAATTTGGAAACAATAATTGCCTCGTATATAGGTTCAAATTCGCACGGAATTTCAATGTAATTATGGTACAGATAATTCCAAAGTTGTAAACGAACTGTATGTACCTGACGTGCCAAATATTTCAATATGAAACTGTTTACACCTGTAAAAAAATTTTGTAAATCTACTGGCTGAAGATGTAATGAATGAATGAATGAATGAATAAAGGTTTCGTATGAATCGGATCAGCCGTTTTGATTGAAGAAATTAAAAAGTAGTTTTTTATATTAACCTGATATATCAAGAAACATATTGAGAATCTGAGCAACAAGTATCACCAATCAATTTGGAACGTTCAAGATAAATGATGAATGGAACAAGTAGGCAACTGAAATAATTGTTAGGATCTCGAGCTTTCCATGATATTTCATATAAATATGCCTACATCACTCCTCTAACAACGCATATGTTGCGTTTTCCTATTCCTGATATAATATGATTCCAATAATCTGGTCAGTGAGTGTTATAATATATATTCTATCATTTAATATCATATGATATCATATGATATTTAATAATAATATCATTCCTGATAGATGTTATTCTGTTATTAAATATTTATGGGCGGTGAGTTGAATGAATATGGAATCAATAATGATCACATATCAAATTGTAGCAGAGCAGTTGTCTGGTAGTGCAATTCACAAATAATAGAATCTCAGAACTCCCTTTGGTACCGTTTTCTATTATTTAATTCATTCATCCAAGATTTAATCACAAGTGGTTTCTGTATCGTGGTTGTGACTGTATTGTGTATCGAATAATCAAACCGCGAGAAGGATTCTCAACAGTATATACAGTCATACATCAACATGTTACTCCAGTCTGAATAATACTGATTATATCGCGTTTCAACTTTCTTCTCTCTCTTGCAATACCCTCTGAATTGTTTTAATTGATGTTCCTATTTTTTACCTTCATCTTTTACTGTGAATCTTTCCTTTTCAAATGAGCGTAGCGAAGATTCCATTTCACATACCGAAAAAAATAGGCCCAGTTTGATGTTTTTTATTTTTTTAATTTTGTACTTGGCATACAGGTCAGGAAAGAATGCCTATCAACTCGAAACTTTCTCCACATATTTCTGTCACACCAGAATACGTTGAGATTGTTTTTGAAAAAAATCGATTGAAAGGTTTTTCCGTAAAAAATCGGAAAGTTTGGGAAATCCTCCAAAGAATAACATGGATGGAAAATACTTGAAATGCAGAAAATTTTCAAAAGCTTCCAAATTCTCACTGAATATGAAAAATAAATACGGATATTTTCAGTGACTTTCACAACAATCGGATAACAAATAACAAATAAAACGTACTAAAAGTATACATTTTATTGAATGTTGGGAGCAAATGGCTTTACAAAGTGTATATGCGACAGGTTGCAGCACTATAAATATCAACAAGTTGCAGGTAAGGTTTTTGAACGTTTGAAGTAATCCGAGGTCCGTATTTGTATTTTTCCGACTAGATATTTTTTATTCTAGATTCCCATACTTCTAAGCTCATCTCACAACGCGAATCCTGCGTTTTCTTCCCAGTTTATCTCCATCTCCCTCTGTGAGCTGTTGTAGGTGGATCATTTCATATATGTGTAATTATTCATTATATTTTATTGTTATTTACGTATCGATCATCATGGTAACTCACAATGGTGAGCAACGGACCAATAACGATTGTTTTTATTCATATAAACCAGAAAAAAACAGAGTGGAAACCGCTCAACCATTAAAGAAGACAAGATGGATTGATACAAATATATAGACAGCAATCATATTAAACTATATTCCTTCTACGATCACATTCATTTCTCGAAATTCAACTGTGAATATATTCAGTGACACTTCTCTCTCCATAATTGATTTGTTCAACCACTCTTTTCGAGTATGTACTATATTATAACAATACAAGATTGACAGGGAATGTGACGTATCGATTCACCTCCATGACAATTCAGAAATGTCAATAATCTGGTTCTGAAGTACGGTCTATCTCTGTTATCATTATTATGGAAAATATGTATTTCATATTTGTCACAATCGTTTTTTTTTTACAATACGAACAAAAAATCTGATGTTACATTCACGTTCAGTGAAGAATGTTTCTTTCTGGATTATGTGGAAACGCAACCAATATATATATTTTCTGGATGGATTCAGTTTTGAAAATGATGGAGAGAGTTTGAGTTTGGATTCACTGAGAAAGAGATTCACTCGTTAACATGAGATTGTCACTTGCAATCGAAGTGGAAGAATATCAAACATTTGTATTTGGTTGAGCCGAATAAGGTGATGAACATCTATAATGAAAAGTGGATGATAATATACACTTGATGAATGTGAAAAATGAGAATATATATATATATAAATATATAAATATATATATATATATATATATATTTATATATAAATATATATATATATATATATATATATATATATATATATATATATATATATATATATATATACATATACATATATATATATATATATATATATATATATATATATATATATATATATATATATATATATATATATGTACATTTATATATATATATATATATAAATATATATATATATATATATATATATATATATAGAGTATATGAACATTCATATGTATATATATATATATATATATATATATATATATATATATATATATATATATATATATATATATATATATATTTATATATATATATAGAAATATATAGATATATATTCATATATATATATATATATATATATATATATATATATATATATATATATATATATATATATATATATATGTATAAATATATATATGTATATATATAAATATATATATATATATATATATATATATGTATATATATATATATATATATATATATATATATATATGTATATATATATATATATATATATATATATATATATATATATATATATATATATATATATATATATATGTATATATATATATATATACATGAATATATATATATATATGAATATATATATATATATATTTATATGGATATGTATATATATATATATATATATATATATATATATATATATATATATATATATATATATATATATATATGTATATATATATATATACATGAATATATATATATATATATATATATATATATATATATATATATATATATATATATATATATACATATATATATGATTGAATATATATATATATATAAATATATGAATATATATTTATATATATATATATATATAAATATATATATATATATATATATATATTTATATACATATATATATATTTTTGGTTTGTCTATATATATATATATATATATATATATATATATATATATATATATATATATATATATATATATATATATATATATATATATATATGTTGACAGAGATTCTCCTGGCCGATGGGACATGGTAGGATGATTCCTTCGGTTGTGCCTCGTGATGGAGATGATGGAGATCGAGGTTTCGAAGGGATTCCATTCCTCATCTTTAGAAGTCTTGCCATGACGATTGCTAATGTTTCGATTTCTGATGATTCCGATGGCCGATGTTCGTCACGGCAAGACTCCTGGAGATGAGGGATCAAATTCCTTCGGAACGTCGTTCTCCATCATCTACAACACGTGGCACAACCGAAGGAATCATCCTACCATATTAACAAAAAAAAATATATATATATATAAATATATATATATATATATATATATATATATATATATATATATATTTATATATTTATTCATATATATATATTTTTTTTTCCATATATTCTATATATATATATATATATATATATATATATATATATATATATATATATATATATATATATATATATAATCATATTTAATATATATATATATATATATATATATATATATATATATATATATATTTATATATATATATATATTTATATATATATATATATATATATATATATATATATATTCATATATATATATAATATATATATAAATGTATATACATTTATATACATATCCACTTATCAACTTCGAAGATTCATTTCTCTTGTCCTCAGGGTTGAAATGTTCCAGTGAATTGCCACATGCCCGGTTTTATCTGGCGAATATATATCCGCTTAATTTCCAATGGAGCTAATTATTCATCTTATGCCGCCTCACACACTCGTCTACACTCTCAGTCACACCGATAGTACTAACATCGTTTCCTCACAGTGAAGACGTGGTTGAATCACATTACATACGTGTCACAAATACACAATTGTTCCGAATAAATCAGATTAACTCTAGCTGTTCTGTTATTCTTGACTATGGCCCGGTACTACCAAGTCCAGTTAGTATCTATCTGAGAGTTGGTGAAAACAAATATCACATGTAACCATGGTGATAACAAGTTTGAACTGTCAGATAAAGGCTAACTAGACTTGGTAATACCGAGCCTAACTCTAGCTGTTCGGTTACCCTTTACTGACTCGCGGAACAAAACTAACTGACCTTGTTGGTACCTTGTTGATACTTGACCAATGAAATCGCTCTGTTGATAAATAATATGTTCGAATGAGACTTCAAAAGTTTTTGAGAAATTTTGACAAAGATAAATTGAAAGAATGTATAAGATGATAATCAATGAAACGATCTACTCATGTCCTAAATGTGATGACTGAATTTGTCTCTATTCCAGAACTTATCTCTACACTATTCACAGTCTTTTCCCACTGATCAGTTACATTATTTTCATTATTTTTCATCATTATTATTATTATTTTATTTTTATCATTATTATTATTATTATTATTATTATTATTATTATCGTTATTCTGATTTTCTTTCGACTTGGCAAGTTGCTCTTTCATTATTATACATATGTAAATGGCTTCATTGATTGAATTATCAATTTAAAATAATCTGATAATTGTATATTATTATTAATCTATCTTCATCATTATTATCAAAATAAGTTTCTCTCATTTCTTGCTACTATTTGACCTAATTTCAACCGGCTTATATTTGTCTGTATACTTTTAAACTCGTGAATGTGTCATATGAATTGTTTTTTTCTACTATGCATTATTGTATAATTGGGTATTTTATTCACTTCCTCGAGTTCTCTCTTCCTATGTTGATTGCATTTTTCTATGCTCACTACAACTGCAATTCGAATATAATTTTGTTGGTTTATCCTATTTTGTTCATTCTTACACGTTCTCGTCAATGTGCTTCATTGTATTGTTATTATATTTCATCATCAGGAAGGTATTTTATTTTTTCATTGCATTATATTCAAGTGAATTTTTATTATATATCTCCACAGATAAACCTCATGAGGGTTTCGTGGAACCTCACAAGAGTACCTTTATTGTTGTCACGCTTTTATTTGAAATCAATAAAAAAAATCATTCAGCTTTTGTAATTCACCAACCACAATCGATTTCGATTCGATTGGACTTTATGCAAGTTTATTTGTATGATGAAAATCAATGTTATTGTAATTCTAATTGTAACGAAAATGATTGCATGGCAATTATGATTGGGATACACCTGATTGCAATTATATATTGTTATCTGATAATTAATTGATTGGAATTGATGCTATGATTATACGTATTCTGTTACTGAATAAGAGTATCTGATTCGATATCTGTTCTCATCTCATTGGATGTAACATTCCAGCGAATCAAGAGAGCGTGAATGATTTCGAAATAATAATGAAAGCTCTTTGCCTTCAACTAATATCTGCTTTTAACATCCTTTCTGGATTCAAATTCAACATGTTGAATACATTTCGAAAACAACATTTCAATATTCTTGAAAGAAGATGCATGTGTACGTTATCTTACGCATTTTCTAGTTCGATGAACGATTCTTTGAATTTCTTGAAAATTGTTTGATATTTTGTTTGAAGCCTTTATCGTCCCAAATTCATACATATCAATAGTTTTGGGTCAAGTCTAATTCTTGTGAAGAAGAGTTCGAAGAATATCGATTGAATTCTCCGTTTGACTAGTGAAATACAGATGCAAGTTTGACAAGTGAAATACAGATGCAAGTTTGACAAGTGAAATACAGATGCAAGTTGTGAAACCAAGTGTCAGACAAACGCGAACTGGTTTTTATTATCTCAATATATCCGTTTTTCCAACTAGTTGTTTCGATGAAGACGATGCAGTTTTCTGAAACTTGCATTGAATAATTGAATTCATATTCTCAATTCTATCAATTGTCTTCATTGACCACTGTACTAATATAGACTGATATAGTTCGCCCCAAAACAATTGATCCACCAATTTTCAGTTTGTACATTCCATTATACTTCCATATTATATTATATAATATCTAATTATACCAATTATATAATATTATATCATATTATTTAATATCCAGCTTCCGTATCTAATCATACGATCAATAATAATAATTTGATGATAATTTTATTATCAAATTTGTGTTTACAAAATTACTACCCTTGTGGCAATTGAGGGTGTTCAGAAAATAATATAAAAATGATATATCTGATACATATGTGGAAAAATGAGATGAAAATAACCTATACCATACACTTTACTTCAACCACAATATGAGGAACCAATATTAAAAATAATAGCACAATTGAAAAAAAAATGATCACAACAATTGATTAAAATGAACCAAATACCACACCCCACGAAACTAGAATCATATAAAATATTATATTACTCCATGCATGATAGACAATGATACATTAAATCAGATCAACCTAGAAGAGGACATTCTATCAGCCAGATCAATGTTTCGAATAAATCATACTTTCTCAAGATAATTATTTAATATATTTTATAGAGACGAAAAGAAATAGTTTGAAATGTTGACTATTATCAGCTCCTTCATTATTCATACTTTGAGATGAAGACACTCCACTGCAATGTCATGAAAACTTGAAACTTCTTAATGAACTGACAATTCCACTCTGGAAGATTGAAATTTGACCTCATTATCAAAGTATAGAGAGTAAATATGATATAATATTGATGTAGATGATCCTGATACAAAGTGACTCAGAAGATGAAAAGATCAACCAACGTGAAATGTAGGGCGAAACTGAAATGCAATTCGATTTATTCTCAGAGAACGAAACAAGAACAGAAGAAGAGAAGATGAGAGAGAAATAAGTAGTTTTCCACAGTCGTCGAATCGTATACTTGGATAACATACTTGGGCCCAGTATTACCAAGGCCAGTTAGTATTTATCTGAGAGTTGGTGAAAACAAATAACATGAGTGACCATGGTGATAACAAGTTTGAACTGTCAGATAAAGGTTAACTGGACTTGGTAATACTGGGCCTTGATCAATTGGCGTCGATTTCTGATCAGTATAGTGATTATTGTTTGTTTTTTGTATTTCTCCAATAATTACACATTATTTATAGAAACGACATTCACTTGACATTTCCACAAAGCTCCATTAGGGCTTTACTGTGAGATTTCAACTGATATGATTGAATAAAAACCATTTTTCTCGGTACAAATTATGTAATATACATTCTATACTTGACATGAGTATTCGAAATAACAAATATAATACAATAGTATATAATTTAATACTCCATATCATATGGCTATAAGATGTAGGTGTTGAAAAATTCAACTGTGTTGAATAAACTGGATTATAGTAATCAGGGTATATCACTCGTTTCTTCCTATTGTTCTTCCCATATCTTCCTATTCCTTCCTTTTCCATTAGTGAATGTATAGTTCTTTTCATTACATTATCATTTGCATTTTAGTCATAACTCATTAGGTTGGGTGGAAGAGCAGATAATCATGTGTCTGAACCTCGCCGTCTCATTTTTGATCATCTCATTTTGGATTTCTTATATGTAAATTGTTATTTCTGTGTGGTCATGCTACTGTACTCCTCGAAAATAGATGATCTCTAATTAATTATATCCTTATGAACTCGTGTATAAGAAACTTCGGAACAACAATTAGATTGATGAAATTCCAGGAATTGGAACTGGAACAAACATATTCCAACCACATTTGAGTAAATGTGTACTATTTGTCAATTATTTGTCTACTTGTCATTTTGGAATCTAATATCTGCAGTTATTAAGATACTGAAAGACAGAAATACTGCTACATCTTGTGAATATGGGCTGACCCTTATATTCACATTGGTCGCTTGACCGACTAACAGTGTGATCTGAAGCAGTCTGTTGGAATAAATCAATGTTCACTTGTAACCTCACTATAAGATGTAATACATTTTGACACGCAATCAAGCATAGAGCAGTGTATGGAAGAAGGTCTTTATATCCTCATGAACTCGCATAAAGAAACTCCGGAACAACAATTAGATCAATAAAATTCCAGTAATTGGAACTATTTCATTGGACTATATGTTGAGACTTGTTAATTTTCCAACCATATTAAATTAAATCTTCATTATTTGTTAATTATTTGTTAATTTGTCATTTTGTATAATTACATGGTATTTGACACGTCAGTTTGGTATGATACACACAAGCAAGATATTCCAGATATTATGAGGTTAGAGGTTATTATGCTGGTATGATATTGAAACTGTTTAAAAATGGCAACCTCCCCCGGGACTCGAACCCGGATAGCCAGATTCATCGCGATTCAGCACCGCGTCGATCGTAAAAGTTTATATCACTCCATTAATTCCGACCATATAGTTATCTGTTCAGTTATAGCCTCTCATCATGTTGTAATTATGTATTCAGAATATCGGCTCAACTATTGGGTTGCCTAGCAACACCGAATAATACAGACATAAATCAGGTGATTTAGAAGGATGATTTGAAAACATACGTTAAATAATACTAGGCAAACGCGAAATATGCGTTGTAGGATGAGCGAGATATCTGAATAAGTTGTAATAACAGTCCTACATTTGCTACTTTATCGACTCTGGTATTCTACACACTTTGCCCTTCATTTAATTGCTACTTCATCTTCTCTGGTATTCTACACACCTTGACGAATATGAAAAATATTCAATGCTTGGGCAAATATCGAATCTAAGAAGCAGTGAATCTTGGCTCATTTCCAAATATTTGATGTATAAAAACAGTTATTTTAATTTTTTTTTCTTCGAAACGGCTGATTAGAATTGCTTACAAAATGGTGGTTATGTGTATCATTCATGTTTGAACACTCAGAGAACATTTTATTTTTTTCGGAGAGGTTTCATTTTTTCAAATTTTCTCACCCAGCCTAATCTTATGAGGTTTTTGAAAAATTTGACATGATATTTCTCAGAATCTAATCGACCGATTCATTCCAAAAACTATACAGTTCTAAGTTGTAAAAGTTGGCCCGTACAAAAAAAGTTTCATGTTGATCACTCAAACCCTGCGACCTGTGCAGTGCCCACAAACAAACAAAACAACAACAAAAAAACACACAGACAAAGCCCTATAAGAGTGGGATGGAGACTTCGCTACGCTCATCCAACTAGGCAAACGCGAAATATGCGTTGTAAGATGAGCGAGATATCTGAATAAGGTATAATAACAGTCCTACATTTGCTACTTTATCGGCTCCAATATTCTACACACTCTGTCCTTCATTTAATTGCTACTTTATCTTCTCTGGTATCCTACACACCTTGACGAATATGAAGAATATTTAATGCTTGGGCAAATATCGAATCCAGGAAGCAGTGAATCTTGGCTCATTTCCATATATTTTATGTATAAAAACAGTTATTGGATTTGTTTTCTTCGAAACGACTAGTTCGAATTGCTTAAAAAATGGTGTTTATGTGTATCATTCATGTTTGAACACTCAGCAATTTTTTTATTCTTTTCGGAGAGGTTTCATTTTAACAAATTTTCTCACCCAGCCTAATCTTATGGGGTTTTTGAAAACTTTGACATGATATTTCGCAAAATCTAATCGACCGATTCATTCCAAAAACTATACAGTTCTAAGTTGTAAGAGTTGGCCCGTACAATAAAAGTTTCATGTTGATCAGCCAAACCATGTGACCTGAGCAGTGCCCACAAACAAACAAACAAACAAACAAAAAACACAGACAAAGCTCCATAAGAGTGGGATGGAATCTCCGCTTCGCTCATCTAATCAATTTTGAAATAATGTCTCTTCAATATTTTTCACATTTAATTCTCTTATATTTTAAAAAAAATAATGCATCGTTTTTATAAATTTTGTTATACTGTGTCCGTGTGGCAACCGATTTGGCGGCAGAGTTTTTGATAAACTTCTCTCTCTATGAGAAGAATGATTATATTTCTCATGGTGTAGATGATTCCTGAAAATAATAATCAAACCATTGATATTTCCGTTCGATATTCAAACGTAACGTATGGCTACATTCGATGCAGAATAAACCTCTTGCATCAATAATGATATGATAGGCATGTTCTGTTCAATGGAGCGTCGTTTCTTGTGTCCCGTTTTCATACTCAATTCATGCGTCACGACGCCTAACAATGTCTCGAACAATATAGTTCCAACCCATTGTCTCTCGTCGACGTCAATGGAAACACATATCACGTACACCACCACATAGGCCAACGTGTCGCTATTATTCTCGGAAATTAAGCCTCTTCGGAAATTTCTCGACACACTTTGACTGAATGAAAATTGAACTCGACGAGTTACATTTTGTTCCACATTTTGATTACATTTATAATCTTGTTTCAATTGAAATTATTCCCGTTGATATACATTTAGTTTCATTGATATTAATTCATATTGATATTATAATAATTTTTTTTATTTGTCAGATACACCTGATACAGAAAGAAAAACACAATTACATTGAAAAAAAACTCCACAAAGCCCTTCAAAAAAGGCTCAACTGTGGGTTGAAACGGTGAATTATGAGTACAATTCAAATTCGGACGTATCTCTCAAACATTAAAAGTAATAACGTAGTTGAAGTAAAAAGAAAAAAAAACATTGAATGATTTAATGATAATACTAATTTATTGACAGTATACATGTGGTATGTTATGTTTCGTCATTGACATATAGAATTATAGATATTATTTCACAGGGTAAAAGTCATATTCACAATACGGTTCCTGTTTTAAAAGGTAACGTTTAACTTCGAATTTGAAACAATTCACATTCCTAATGATGTCTAACTCTTTCGGTAAAAAGTTGAAAAATCTGACACTTTCAAAGTTCAGTCCAGTTTTGAATGAAGCAGTTCGGTTATAATCAACTACTGGTTTTTACCTCGAGTTTTATGCGAATGAGTTACGTTTTTCTAAAAAGTACTCATATGTGAATGAACGAAAAAAACTAATTCCAGAATATAAATAGCTGTAACAGTTAAAATACCCTAGCGATAGATTTATAGTGCAAACCGAACCAAATGTGATGAACGTGAGAATAAAGAATGATTCAACAGATGAATGAAAATATCAAATTTCATTTCACCTCAAAACGTTTCTAATTGATGTATATATTTTTAGAGTTGAGATATTGATTCAATGTATTGTTAAATTACCATCATCATATTGTTGGGAAACTATATGTTCAAATGTATGTTCGAAACTGTATGTTTATGAATAACTTATGAATATGTCGATCTTTGATAACATAAACAAGTATAAAATGATAATTGAATTGAATTGAAATGTATTTGTTTATAGGCTAAACGAAGTAGATGAGTCACCCGTCGGGCTATCTCTTGGTAACACGGTCACACGGACTTTTCCGGCACGGAAAATTGCCTCAACTTGTTTGAGAATGTTCCAAGAAGATTCTGATTGTTTTACGTCAATTATCGAGACAAAAAATAAGTGCAACCAAGTGGCCAATGATTTCTATGAAAATTGAAGTGAAGTCATACACGAGCTCTGAACATTAAATTCATACATCATCCACATATTTGTGAGTAAGTGATGGCTTTATTTAGCATGAATAGCTGTATGTTAGTACATAATAATAACAATGATATAGTGAGAAATACATAATACAACTAATTCTAACTTAATCAAAGGTATCCTGCCAGGTCATTATGTTTATCAAATCTATTTACATGTGCCACTATATATTTACTACATTCTCTTTTGAATTCCTTGATGTCTCGAGCATTTTGCACAGATACTGGTAGATTTTCATACATTTTCATACCATGATGTAGCACTGTATCACCATCTCTCTTATTCTCTTTACATTCATGATTCATGGCAAAAAAAAAAGTCATTACCCAACAGTGCCAAAAAAAGGATGAAATAAAAAATTTAAAAAAAAAATTGGTCCCAGAAAAAAACACTCTGAAAAGAAAATTGATCAAAAGAAAAAAAGGCAAAAAATGAAAAAAATGACAAAAAAAGTCAAAGGTCAAAGTCAAAGGTCAAGGTGTCCCAGAGTGCCTCACAACAGATTTGTCCCAGGGTGCCTCACACACTACGTTTTGTGACAATTTCTTGTTTCATCTCCATGTACTTCATATCTCTTTACTACTCTTTCATTAAGATACTCTTTCATTTGGACCCAAAAGTGAACTGATGATTGTTATAAATGGGGTCGATAAGCAGACAATCATTATCATTTATAATGTTTCTAAATGTGATTTTATAGTAGGGCCTATGTATTTCCGAGTGCTCTCAGATGTATTGTATCGATATATTTCATTTGATATATTTCAATGTATCTTCGATTTTTTATATGTAGTGACTAACCTATGACAAATGTATTTTTTGACTTTCTATATATATAGGTGACATGATGAATCATCATTTCCTCGTGAAATGCTGAGAATGTAACGTCATCTTCAGATGAGAAATTGATGAAAGAAATTGAATAAAATAACATCATCAGATGAGCGTATAGAAAAGACTTTCATTTCACACACCAAAAAATTTGAGTTTCGTTTTCATTTTTTCTATCGTCAGAAGCATACAGGTCAAGTGAAGTAACCAAAAGACTTGAAAGTTCAGGACAGAGGCAACCGAAACAGTCTTGTTCATTGATCATTTGATCATTGATCCTGATCAACTAATCATCGGTGTCATATCAGAAGAGGTTAGAACTGTCATTGAGAGAAATCGGTTCTTAATCGTGTCGACACTGGAAAGAATTTGATTTTCTTCATTCATTTATTTCACTCATAACTGATTGACTGAGGCCCAGTATTACCACGGCCTGTTAGTATTCATCTGAGAGTTGATGAGAACGAATAACATAAGTAACCATGGTGATAACAAGTTTGAACTGTCAGATAAAGGCTAACTGGACTTGGTAATACCGGGCCTGAGTCTAATAGGGTTCTAGTTGATTCTGAAATCGTACTGTTTGTCTATTTGGAACTTACACAGAATGTTAATATTGTTCCGAAACATATTTGTCTAGAATTTTGGATCCGTAGTTTTCAAAGAAAAAAATCATCTTATTGGAGAAATGAAAAATAAATTGAGTTTGGAATTGGTGAATACAAATAAATCAACAGGTCGCATGGCACAACGAAGTCTATGATCTACAATGATGGAATTTCAGAAGTGAATGGATGGATGAAGCAGGTTCGATTATTTCGAAATCAATGTGTGTATCGAATTCTCTATAGTAAATTCCGTATCCCGTCAAGCTACCGCTCGACTGGATA
>CAXFZR010000330.1:0-43937 GCA_964007535.1 Brachyptera risi
ATATATATATATATATATATATATATATATATATATATATATATATATATATATTCAGAAAGGTGATTAAAAACCTTTTTCCCAACACGATATTTGAATTGTTGATCATTTCTTAACTTAATGGGACAACGGTAGCTATTTTCAATTATTTTTCCATTATTTCTGGATGACGCTATCTGTTATATCACCAATTGTTTTAATTATGTAATCAAGGCAAAAGCGAAGTAATTCTTCAGATTCGGGGAGAAACGGGAATGTAAGTACATCCTAGGCGTGACCAATTGAAATATCTGTTCATTCGTACATCTCCATACTATTTATAACTTATTAGAAATATTCCTATGAATGATTCACAACAGGATAATCAGGTCAGATCGGTGTTATACGCACTGGACATATTGGTGGTAAAGCAGATATCTCTCTTCTGATTCACTCCACTGCAACAGGTAGCGCTAGTGAGCAATGTCGTCAAAGCGTTACATGGTGAACAAGCTCAGTTTCACGTCTTCTAACGAAGTTAGATGCTAAGGTCTTTGGCGGCGGCGTTTAGAGGAAGAAAAAAAATGGGGAATTTTATACACCCTATTACAGTAGAACCTCTTAGTAAGTTTCTCTCTGGTACATTTTTCTCTTTAGTTAGTTTTATTCTCTGATCCCATCTATATGCTTCCACATGTTGAATAGTTCCTTTAGTAAGTGTTTTTCGTTGTTTTTTATTATCTCCACAGTTTTTCAAAGTCTTTCAAAGTCTCAATTCTGAATGATTTGTCTGGTTCCCTGTAAAACGTTCTAAAAGGTTTCACCATATTCCTTGAGCAGTACACTTGTTAGTTCAGTTAATAAAACATCATCCCTAAGTATCTCAATAGAGTTGTTTTTCTTTCATCCCATATAAACATACCACGATAGTCAGTGTTGAATTCAGAGATTTTGTTGCCGGGAGCTTTCGTGTTTTCTGGAGAGGCAATGGACTCACGGAGGCTCATGATACATAAATACGCCATTTTTTCATTTTGAAACTTGATAGGATTCAACACGAGCTCTTTTGGAATTTGCTTCCGCCAAGCTGGTTGTGTTCAGTTACGTCACTGGAACATGTATAGTGTAATAACAATACAAATAAACTAGGCAAACGCGTTATGTGTTTCCGCGTTGATGGATGAGCTGGAACATATCAACTTATCATTGGATTGGTTATTATATATATATATATATATATATATACACCTTGAGATCCATAATGCGCTAAATGACCTCGCTGTCGATGCGCCTTAAAACCCTAATATTCATTCATTCCGAACCATTACATCACTGCCATCTTATTTTTCATTAATAATTTATATGATAATAAAGAAGGCTTTGTTTTAATCGTTTACAATCAAGTGGTGACACTTGTTGCTTTGATTTAATAGGTATCTTGATAGCTTTGAATAATTAACACAAATAACATTATATATTTTTTTACATCAAAACGGCTGATCCGATTTGAGTGAAAGTTCGGAATAATGTGTATCATTATCAGATTGAAATTCCCTGAGAATTTGAATCCTCTCAGATGAAATATTTTTCACGAATGTTTTCCTCTGGGTTATTCTAATGGGATTTTTGAAAACATTGGAATGAGTTTTCTCAGAAGTGGTTCAACCGATCGCGCCTCAAAACTATACAGCATCAAGTCAGATAGGGGTTCATGTGTGTGCCAAGTTTCAACTGATTTTGAATTTTCGTCTGACCTGTGGAGCACGAAAAAAAAAAAAAAAAAACAGACACTTTTTTTTCGGTATAGTGTAATTGAGTCTTCGCTTCGCTCATCCAATAACATCTAAAATTGTATTTCCCCTCAGCAATGAATAGTCAATTCCTAATACTTTTCAGTTTTCAAAATATTTTTAAAAACCGAAATACAAATTCTCAAAAAACACTAGTATATACCTAGTGCCCCATGTTTTCATCTCGGGGAGGCAAACGACGTATGCAACAGATATGCGTGGATTCAACACTGACGATAGTTTTGATGGCGTCGTCGTGCTCGAATATGAATAACGAGCGGAGGTGTGTTACCTGTGACAGTTGTTGTCGTACTTGTTGTAGCTGGCCAGCGTTACGAGCGAGCCGCAGCCGATGCCGAGCGCGTAGAACGTCTGGCTGGCCGCATCGCCCCAGACACGAGCGTTCAGCAACAGCTCCCATTTGGGGGTTATGTAGAACATGATGCCGTCGTAGGAGCCGGGCAGCGTAACGCCTGGCGAGATGGAACAGTCGGGCTTGGCTCATAACAATAACAACTGAAGAGCGTATCCCGGAATAAAGTCAACTCGGTCACGATGCAGTGATACCAAACTAATTCATCATAATATAAAGGAGGTGACCCATTTCGGGTCTTGAAAGTGAAATATTTCGGGGATCATTTCCCGGGTCCAGGGTCCCGATTGCCTGTAGCGCAACTATCGCTTCTATATCAAAATATATCAAACATCAATGCTATGCACGGCTCAGTAAAATCATTACGTTAGCAGTTGCATTTGCTTGTTACGAAAATGATAGATTTTGTAAGTTCAACAATGCCACTGGTACCGTAGCCACTCTACATCCACATCTAGTTCACAAGGGAATCTGCTAAATCGTGACAGGCAATTGGGACCTTGGGCTCTGAACTGACCGCAAGAAACCACAAATGCCTTCCATATTATCAGTATGTGAGTTAGCCACTCTTATTTACATCTAGTTCACAAGGGAATCTGCTGAATCGTGACAGGCAATCGGGACTTTTGGCTCTGAACTGACGGCAAGAAATCACAAATGCCTTCCATGTTATCAGTATGGGAGTTGGGTCACCTTCTTTATATTATGATGAAATAGGTTGGTGTCGCCACATCGTGACTCTCTTGTGTGACAGGTTCGTGTGTCCTGAGAACTGAACTGGACTAAAGATGGACGGTGGCAGGGATCGAACTAGGTCCTATATGCCCCTAACCTCCCAGATGACATGAAGCGAGCGTGTTAGCCACTGCGCTGCATGTGCCGGTTGATTCACTCTTACTCTGTCGTAAACGTGAAAGGTTTCGGTAGCGGCGTGTGGGGTAAAATATTTTTTATTTTTCAATTTCTCAGACGCGCTGTAATAATATCATTATCTATTGGAATTTGATGAATGAAAAATGAAAATGATGAGATGATCAAATATATGTTTCTCAAATGATGGAACGGTTAGTGGAAAGTGAGCGGGGGCGCCTGAAGAGCGTATATTGGAATAAAGTCAACTCGGTTGTGCGACAGGTTCGAGTACTTACCTCGAATAAGTAGTGCAATCAGCACCAATCACGGGAAGGTGACAGTAAAGTAGGCCACCTTGCCCCGTGGAGGTAGAGGAGAGAGAGGGAGAAAAGGCAGCAGCTTACCTCGAATCAGCAGTGCAGTGAGTATGAGGTACGGGAAGGTGGCGGTAAAGTAAGCCACCTTGCCAAGTGTAGCCACGCCCTTGATGATGCAGAGGTAGGATATGATCCACGCGACGAGAAGACAGACGACCATCTCCCAGCGGAGCGAGCCCCAGTTCTCCCACGTAGCGCCTTGGATCCCCATAGCGTAGTCACTGACAGGGACACATGGAATTGTTTATTATCTCAACTGGATCCGAGAGCATTGTACCTCGATTAAGCTGTGGTTGAAAGATAGGACCGTTCGGGGGAAAATCAGAAGGGCAATCACATCACCCGGGGAAATAATTATCAAGTAGAGACGAGCACAATTGATTGATTATTGCAGGTGTCGGGCGTTTGATTCACATTGAAATATACACCAAGCTGCAGAATAATGGGCTGAATAAAAAAATGTAGATACCGGTAATATTAACTGATGAACAAACTTTTTGTACATACACTAGCAAGAATAAGAAATATGTTGTTGTAATAACCGATTCTATTTCACTATATATTATATTCATAATATACTTATTACATCTCATTAATTTGACTGAAAGAACTAAACTAGATATTTTAATTGATTAATATGAATTTGGAAACCAATTATTGTATTGTGGGGTCAGTGGTCATATTCACACTCATCACTTGATTACTGGGGGCTCAGTCAACCCCCCCCCCCCCTGGTGGGACATTCCAACAGGTACAAGCACACAGTGTCGTTACTTGTAGTATTCCTCGGAAGCCAGTACCCGAGTGAGCAGGTGCCTCAAGTGCACCGGGTCGGTTCCGTTGCGACACTCGACGTTGCTCGCCACCGACATGTCGAACTGTCGGCATATGTCGACGACCAGCCGACACGACCGGTTGTAGTACGTCGCGTAGGTGGCGTTATCTAGCGGGTCCACGTCGTACTGACACGCTGCATTGGCCGACTGGCTGTAGCAGTCTGGAACGAAACGGAAGCGAGGATTTTTTTATTATTATAACGCCTTCAGTTGCGCATGAATGCACGGAATGCACGGTGGCAATTTCCCCATCCTTGGTCACGACCGTTTGACCGTCTCCCCAACCTTCTTGAGAAATGATTGTTTTACCATTTATTCATACCCCTCTAAAACACTTCTACTAAGCCTATTCCAGTCCCTATACCTGTCCTTTTTAAGAAAGAAAATGTGCCCATACTAAACCAACACCCTTTATAACTACCACTTTATCATGACTTTGCCTACCCCCATACCCCGATTCATTCCTTTCAATCAACCTATTCAACTTCCCCCCCCCCCCCAACCCCCTTCTCCTTCCATTGCCCTGAAAAAATTACATATCCGATTTAATTTTTTCCGTTTTTCAAATCCTGCCAGTCCAAGTCGTGCATCATCACAGACGGACATGAGCAATAGCGGGGACTTATATCCCATTCTTACGGAGCTACTTGGATGATATTCAGGAGACGATATTACTCAGAAATGGTCGTACCAATATGACCCAAAAACTTCACGGTTCTAAGATGGATAAGTCTTTGTGTACAAAAAAAGTTTCATATTGATCCGTCGAATCGTGCGACCTGTGCAGTCAAACCGTGCGACCTGTGCAGTCGAACCGTGCGACCTGTGCAGTCGAACCGTGCGACCTGTGCAGTCGAACCGTGCGACCTGTGCAGTCGAACCGTGCGACCTGTGCAGTCGAACCGTGCGACCTGTGCAGTCGAACCGTGCGACCTGTGCAGTCGAACCGTGCGACCTGTGCAGTCGAACCGTGCGACCTGTGCAGTCGAACCGTGCGACCTGTGCAGTCGAACCGTGTGACCTGTGCAGTCGAACCGTGCGACCTGTGCAGTCGAACCGTGCGACCTGTGCAGTCAAACCGTGCGACCTGTGCAGTCAAACCGTGCGACCTGTGCAGTCGAACCGTGCGACCTGTGCAGTCGAACCGTGCGACCTGTGCAGTCGAACCGTGCGACCTGTGCAGTCGAACCGTGCGACCTGTGCAGTCGAACTGTGCGACCTGTGCAGTCGAACCGTGCGACCTGTGCAGTCGAACCGTGCGACCTGTGCAGTCGAACCGTGCGACCTGTGCAGTCGAACCGTGCGACCTGTGCGGTCAAACTGTGCGACCTGTGGAGTCAAACCGTGCGACCTGTGCAGTCGAACCGTGCGACCTGTGCAGTCGAACCGTGCGACCTGTGCAGTCGAACCGTGCGACCTGTGCAGTCGAACCGTGCGACCTGTGCAGTCAAACCGTGCGACCTGAGCAGTCAAACCGTGCGACCTGTGCAGTCGAACCGTGCGACCTGTGCAGTCGAACCGTGCGACCTGTGCAGTCGAACCGTGCGACCTGTGCAGTCGAACCGTGCGACCTGTGCAGTCGAACAGTGCGACCTGTGCAGTCGAACCGTGCGACCTGTGCAGTCGAACCGTGCGACCTGTGCAGTCGAACCGTGCGACCTGTGCAGTCGAACCGTGCGACCTGTGCAGTCGAACCGTGCGACCTGTGCAGTGCTTACAAACAAACAGAAAAAAAAACAGACAAAGCTCCATAAGAGGCGGATGGAAGACTTTGTTTAGTATTTATTTCTTAGTAATACAAAATGTACAAGTAAATACAAAAATATACCTTATAGGCCCTACAATAATTGTTTCATCTTGATCTCTATTAAGATATTCTTATCTTAGCATGTAGAATATATCTTAATCGTAATAATATTATCTACTTTACATTATATCCAACTAAATGATAGTGCTATTTTATTTTATTTCTCTCTTATTATATGTAAAGGTTAGGTGGAAGAACGATCATGTGATCGAACCTCGCCCTTTTCGATTGTTATGACGGAATTGTTATGTACATGAAAAATAAAGACCATTATTATTATTATTATAAATATTTCTCACTCATGTGGGCCTAATTAAAGTCTTAGACTTATAATTAAGTATTGAAATTTGTCAGTACAGTGAAACATCTATCCATCGTTTTTCAAGAGACCAGGAAAATAAAACCATCCATTCAGGAAAACTATCCACCCAGGAAAATGTTACATTGTTTATATGGAAGTGGGGCTAGAAAAAATAAATGATACATCCAGGAAAACGATGGATCCGGGAACGATGCATAGAGGTTTCACTGAATACAATAAATTGAAATGATAAATATTCAATTGCATTTGCTCATCTAATTATATTATAATGTATATTGTATATCAAACTAATATGTAGTGACGGAAAAAATACGCTGTAAGAACACACATCAACTTTGCCGTCCGATATTCAGACGGACGGTACGTGATAAAAAACGTCATGGAAACCCAGCCTAGTGATGAGCGTTAGAAACGCGACTCACACTCGGTGTTGTAGTCGTGATCGCACGAGCCCCAGGCGAGCTCCGAACTGAACGACGCGTACGCGTAGAATATGGTCCAAGCGATGACGATCTGGTAGTAGATCGTGAATATCGTTATGACAACCAGAGTGCAGTAACCAAGACCTGTGAGAACAAGAATGTGTTGAGGCTTTTCCGATCTGATTTCCTTAAAGGTTGAGATTGCTTCCCGGGGACGCTGAAGATCGTAAATCGGAATAAATTCAACTGGATCATGTGACGTGGGCTTCGGGGTACTTTCCAATGGAGTGTAACCTATTCACACAATCGAGTCGACTTTATTCCAGTATATGCTCTTCAGGCGGGGCACTTGCTTTCCCTTAGCGTTCCATTAAGAGGTCGCAGGCGCTCGTATTTCACGCCGCAAACTCTCACGGCCGTAATTTTTGTGATACCAATATGAGTGTTTTTGCATTCTGTTAGTAATTTAAAAACGAAGGTTACCGTAAATACAGAATTTTGAACCAAAAATTTGTGATTTTTCAAATTCTTCAAATGGAAAGTGGAAAAATTTCTATTTTACAAAAACCTAGATACATATTTTTGAATGCCGAAAAAAAACATAGAATGTGAAATATATCACAAGTGTGAGCTAGGGAAAGAACGGCGTTTATGTGAATATGAGTTCGGCGGGCTAGTCTACGGGTTGCGCCAAGCACACGATGCATGTTAAACTAGAGTCTGAAGCGAGCGAACAACGAGTCCGTGTAGAGCGCCTGCGGCCTCTTAACTGAGAAACCTACATTTAATCAACCCACCATTTTCATCAATCATTCATTGGATGCCAATAGATGTTAGTTATCATTACAGCGTGTCTTTAAAAGAAAAATTGAATGACGTTGACACACACCCACACGACACTACCAAAACCTTTCACGCTTACAACAGAATAAGAAAAAATGAACCGGCACACGAAGAGGAGTGGTAAACGGGCTCACTTCATGTGACCTGGGAGGTGAGGGGCATATCGGACCTGGTTCAATCCTCCACCATCCATCTTTACAGGGGCTTTTCGTGGTTTTCCTCTGTAGTCTAGGCTAATGCCGAGATGGTTCCTACAATATAGGCCACAACTGCTTCCTTCCCACTATCCTTCCCGGTACCTAAGTAACCTTTATCTCATCATCCCATCATCCCATCATCTCATTGCATTTCCAAGATGTCCGACAAAGTGAAACAACTTCTGAAAGTGATTTTGAGTTTTTGGATACACACCGTTTCCGCGGTACGGAGCTGTAGATGGATGTTGTCTTACCGTGGAAGATTGGAGCCATGCGTTTGAAGGCCGTGTTTGCTCCCAGTCCGGAGTATTGTCCCACCACGAGTTCCAGCAGGAAGATAGGGAGACCCATTGTTATCATCATGATGATGTACGGGATGAGGAAAGCTCCTGCAAGTACACCGGAACATGTGGGGTTGTCGCTCGATTGACCTAGTTTCGATTTAGTCAGTATCTCAGGACTTTTTTTTATCAAGTTTCGATGTTATTAAAAAAAAGGATCTTTTTGACATTACATCGAATTAGATTCAATTTATCAATATTTGATATTGATAGGAAGCGCATTGTGAATATATATATACAGACTATCTTGAACCCATGGTAAACATGGTTTAGCAAGGTCATTTTCTGGTTTCACCTTTTTAGTTTCATATAGAATGGATTAAGTCGTAACGGAAGCACATCATTGAAAATAAAAATGGGATACAACGAAAAAAAAAAAATTAGAAATAAAAAAATAATAATAAAATAGAACAAAAAAAAGGATTAATTAATATTAATTAATATTTGTAGTATAATTAATTAATATATGTTATTAATAACAATATTAATATGTTATTAATATAATTAGTATAATTAATAGTGAGACCTTGAGTGGATCAAAGATTATGATGAAATATCATCAGTATAAAACGTATATTAAAATTATGCGAGTGTTTTTGTTATTCGCTTACATTCGTTAAATTTTATATATTTTATCTGACGATAAGATATAAAATATTAGTTTGCAGATAGACCCACACGCAATAACTGAAATGTGAAAAACTTGGGCGTTTTCGAAAGAGTTTTTTAATAAAAAGCCGGCCGGACACAAAATGAATGGATTCACCTGAATATTGGACAACCTTTTTCTGAACTATTTTTTCAATACCATCGAAGTATAGCCGTGGATAGTTTACCTCCGCCGTTCCGGTAAACCAGATACGGGAACCTCCAGACGTTCCCGAGGCCGACGGCGTAGTTGAGACAGGAGAGGATGAACTCTACGGGGCTGCCCCAAGCGGCACGGTCCGGCACTTTCACCACATCGTGCTCTTCTGCCGTACAGCTGCCCTGCGGCGCTGGCTCGCTCGCTTCTACAGTCTTCGACAACATTGTCACCCCTGGACAGCTCTTAACATTATCATCAATTATAAATATATATATGTATATATATATATATATATGTACGTATGTATATATATATATATATATATATATATATATATATATATATATATATATATATATATATATATATATATATATATATATATATATATATATATATATAAATATATATATATATATATATATATATATATATATATATATATATATATATATATATATATATATATATATATATATATGTATATATATATATATATATATATATATATATATATATATATATATATATATATATATATATATATATGTATATATATATATATATATATATATATATATATATATATATATATATATATACATCTATATATATATATTCAAATATATATATATATATATTATATCATTATATACGTATATATATATATATATATATATATATATATATATATATATATATTATATCATTATATACGTATATATATATATATATATATATATATATATATATATATATATATATATATATATATATATATATATATATATACATAATAAATAAATATAAACATATAATTTGAAAGACATGTCTGTTCATCATCTGATTGACTTGTCCCACAGTTAAACCCTTTTAGGATTCTGTGGATTCATGTCTAGTCTCAATTTCATTCTGTTATCTGATGAAGAGCCTTAAAAAAAGGAATGAGCGTCAGTGTCGTGACGCGATCATAGTATATATTACAGTTATTCAAATTCCCCTTTGTTATATCAAGTCAAATTTCATAATATGTAAAGTAATAGATGAGTTCAATGTTCTCTCTCTCTCTCTCTCTCTCTCTCTCTCTCTCTCTATATATATATATATATATATATATATATATATATATATATATATACCCCTCCTCCTCTCCCTCTCTCTGTCTCTCTCTCTCTCTCTCTCTCTCTCTCTCTCTCTCTCTATATATATATATATATATATATATATATATATATATATATATATATATATACCCCTCCTCCTCTCCCTCTCTCTGTCTCTCTCTCTCTCTATATATATATATATATATATATATATATATATATATATATATATATATATATATATGTATATATATATATATATATATATATATATATATATATATTATATATATATATATATACCCCTCCTCCTCTCCCTCTCTCTGTCTCTCTCTCTCTATATATATATATATATATATCCCTCTCTCTCTCTCTCTCTCTCTCTCTCTCTCTCTCTCTCTCTCTCTCTCTCTCTCTCTCTCCCTCTCCCTCTCTCAGAAAAACTTTCTCATTTAGAGTAATAATCCATAGGTTAATGAGCTCGACCCAACCATCAGAAGTTATTATTACTATGAATAATAAACCATCAATAACTATGATCACAATGAATAATGAGGTCCATAGTAATGTCAACGTTTGTAGATTTTTGAACCATATAAAGGGAGCGGTAAAAATTGAGTGAAGAAAGGTAAGATGAGAAAAAATAAAGTGACAAGAAAATGAAATATAATGAAATGATGGCTTACTGCCATGCTCAAATGTAACGCTATTAATAAGTTATATAGGGAAGTGTAGTAGGCCTACCCGCGCAACTTTTGGGTTCTTTCACTTGAAACACGCCCATTTGATTAACATGGGTGTACATCTTTGAAACGCCACAGTTTCTTTATTACTGCACCTACACGAAAAAAAAATACTTCGTCATGTTCACTGTATTTTTCTCATCATTAAGAGAGCAATAAAACAATCCAAAACATCAACAAATTTAAACTATTTGATGAACAAAAACACCTTGTAATTGCAATGTCGAAAACTTCTACTCAACCGCTCCGTTCCGCCCACGTTAGTGACTGTAAACTCGAATATTGCAACGCTCAAATTACGGTGATGCCAAGTGTCTCCCGACTGCTTCTTCTGTGTGTCACGGCCCATACGATATTTTTGTATCGACATGCGCATCACACGTTCAAGGAGGCATCATTAGATCTTATTTCAAAATGGTGTGTTGTTGTGTTCCCGAGTGTCCATTATCAAGCACAAATTCAACAGAGAGCTTTTACAGATTTCCTACGGATCAAGGAAGGAGAGTGTAAGAAATGGATGAAACTTATAAGGTAAGCGCTCACCTGCATTTTTCTTTTCTTCTTTGAAGAATTCCATTATTGTGCTATACAACACAGCTATGCTTTTAACTGTTCAAAACGATCCACGAAAAAACAGGAAACGGAACTGCTTTTCGTCTATCTCTCTCATACGTTCGCTTGGCAACGTTGCAATTACAAGGTGTTTTTGTTCATCAAATAGTTTGAATTTGTTGATGTTTTGGATTGTTTTATTGCTCTCTTAATGATGAGAAAAATACAGTGAACATGACGAAGTATTTTTTTTTCGTGTAGGTGCAGTAATAAAGAAAGTGTGGCGTTTCAAAGATGTACACCCATGTTAATCAAATGGGCGTGTTTCAAGTGAAAGAACCCAAAAGTTGCGCGGGTAGGCCTACTACACTTCCCTATTGTAAAATATGTGAACTGTGTACCGATTTCCTGGAAAGAGGGTTAAAGGAATAAACACTACTACTACTAAGGCCCGGTTTTACCAATCTTAGTTAGGGTGCCAATCCACTAACTATTAATTAAAGGTACGAAAATAACATATGTTGCCATTGGTGATAACAAGTTAATCCACTAACTATTGCCTAATCCAGTTTCGTAAAACCGAGCCTAAATAGAATAAAAATGCAAAAATATGTATCGATATTAAAAAATACTGTATTATCTTCTCAACTTCTATACACACCTTGTGATTGAGCGACGAGCTAGCCCGTGTATCCCAGCATGTCCTACCGACTGAAGTTTATGCTTGATTCTATGCTTGATGCTTGAACTACGTCAAGCTTATGTTCAACAGGTGCTGTGTTTACAACAATTGCAATCAAGTGAAATGTAAACGAGTGACTGTCTTACCGAATACAAATACTAATAATGGATATCAATCGAAATGCATTCGTGTATTATTGTTATAAATGGAGGACATAATTTAAAAAAATCGACCTTCAAGTTTCATTGATGTTCTTTGACGGTTCGAAACACCAGTTCGTTAGTGATATATCACGTTAAGTCGGTCGATCGTAACCTTCAAATCTCGCGATGACGCTCGACAGTTCGAGACACCAGATCGTTAGTGGTAATGTGTACGCAGGACGGTCGATCGTGACCTTCAGGTTTCACGTGGATTGTGCAATCTATAAGTGTGGCGTTTTTAA
The DNA here is from genome assembly GCA_964007535.1 of Brachyptera risi. Lineage (NCBI taxonomy): Eukaryota > Metazoa > Arthropoda > Insecta > Plecoptera > Taeniopterygidae > Brachyptera > Brachyptera risi. Next base: position 12,473 of record CAXFZR010000330.1, read on the forward strand.
TCCTGATATTCCATAAAACTGAGTTAATTGATTGATTCGGCTGCCTTATCGGGTGCATGAGATACTTGCTGATATTCGGGTTATTACGCCGACTTATCGGGTCTTTTCGGCTTTGGAAAAGTTTAGATTAGAAAAATATTTTCTTGATACCATCTGGGATTCGAGCAAATTACAATATTATATAAACACAAATGTAAATTCATAATGAAGCCGCCCTCGGTAGCTCGGGCAGCTGAGACACCGCTTCAGAAACTGAAGTCACCGTAGGGCGTGGGTTCGAGTCCCGCATAAGGCATGGGTTTTTGTAAACGTCCTCTCACTTATCATCACTTGATAGTTTCATTATCATCTCCTCATTCGTACCCCCATATTACCTAGCTGTTGGTTATATGGGGTCATTAAGCGGACAATAATCGTCATTATCAATGCATAATAATATGATACACATATATGAGATAATATGCATATACAATTGACACAAGGCGCCCACAGTCATCATAGGGCAAAAAGTTGCCACCGGGGTAGTTTTTTTGTGAAAATATTGTGCGTGTTCATTATGGATCGACAATATTCTAGAAGGCTCTTCTCTGCACGCTGTGAAGCAGTTTCACTACAATACGTTCATCCGGGAAGCCACTGCGATTGTTTATGCTCTAGTTTATCTTTCACAAAACATGCATCTCGCGTTACATACACGATTTAATTACGTCTCGAGATATTTGATCGTGTATGGTATCGATGTGTTTGTAAAACAACTGCCTCTGGGCTAAACTAAGAATAAAAAGTTCAGCCGTTTGCGCTCGGCATACAAGACCACAGAAAGTCACGTCATTTTTCATTGTGAATCAAGGTGACAGAAAATATTTATTTATATCCAAATGGTTATAATCATGCTGATGACAATCAGCTTGTCTGATGAAGGAAGGTTTACTAAATCAATTCATCAATTGTCATCTTCATGCCAACTATCCACTGGTTTTCTTGTATGTAACGGTTTGACGTATTTGTCAACTAGTTCTTACAAATTTGTCTAGGAGCTTCCATCTTTTTTTTGGCATTTTTTTTTTTTAATGTATACTATTCCTATAGTTGAGAAATGAAAGGTTATTTTACTATGTATTTTTCATGGATAATATGAAGAAGTCGATCATGGTCTGTTATTGAGGTACTATCCCGGAATGGACCCGAACGACTGAGGTAAACCAAGGAAAACTGATGGTCGATCAAGGTGAGATTCGAACCCCGGTCTCCTGAATGACGGTTCACACTCGACATCACAGTATAATGCAATTATTTATCTCCTTCAAGTCAATAATAGTTCATCCCTCGTCAAATGATAAGAGCTGATAACGATAAATAATGTTACACAGATTTATCCGACATCAAATGAGAATGAACACGAGAGATTTGTATTCAATGTTTCTTTATTGAATCAATTCAATTAATTTTCATTCCATATTTAGACGAGCTTCAGCGAGGATTCAATTTGACATACTGAAAAAAATTGGTGTTCGTTTTTATGCTTTTTTTGTTTTTTTTTTCATGTTTTTTTGTCGGTTCTCCACAGGTCAAACGGCTACAGCTATCAATTTCAAACTTTTTTTCATCATGGTTCCTTATCTAACTTATATCTGTATAGTTTTGTGGCATTATCAGATATCAACTTTTTTTTTAGGAATTTTAGAAATTTCAAAAATACCCATCAGAACAACACGGCGGAAAAAAATTTAAAAAATTTAATTTTCAAAAAAATTAAAATTTTGTGTGAAGTTGAATAACATCTTGATACACATTTCTGGAAATTCTCAGCTTGATTTGGTCAGCCATTTTGAAGAAAAAACATGAAATGTGCTAAATTGGTATCACTCGAAGCCGTGTTTACCCATTTATAACTAAAATGTTACCCAATTGGCGAATTTAGGCCAAAGTTTGGCAATGAAGTCGACATACTATTACTTTCCGCTCGTCTAACAACGCGTATATAGCGTTTTCCTAGTAATTGTAATCACAATCACAATTGTAAACAACAAAATAATCATACAATACACAAGGAGGTCTACATTTCATAGAAAATGACTATTTATTTATTTAAAATTATTTATTTAAATAATTTCCCATTATTTCTGAACACTTATATTGTGAACATATTTATTCATGTATCCATTTAGATCAAAAACCTCTCAATTTAAAATAAATAATCATTTTGTGTTGTTTGAATTACTACTCGATATATAATTTGCTGTTCCAATAGTATAGGTCATTGACTTTCCTCGGAAAATATCCAGGGAAGGATGATGCAGAATATATGACTGAGTCTTTATCAAGCTTGCCTCAGGTGAAAGGTGGTCAGGAAGGTTCCTTCATCTCAACATTGTAGGATTTGTTTTTTTTTGGGGGGGGGGGGAGGAAATTATTACAACCTGATATGTATTGGAAAGTTTTTTCACCAGTTTATTTGGCGTGATATTTTCAATGATTTATAGGACAGCATAATGGGTTATGGTGAGAAAAACTGTAATAAATGTAGCCATTTGAGTTTTTACACATTTTATTGTCGAAATAGCGAAAATGGATCATCAGATTTCAAATGGGTTTAAATAAAACAGAAAATTGGAATAGTATTATTATATTGATCTACAAGGAGGGGAGTGTCCCACTACCATGCCGACGGCCAAGTTCGACCTCACACAACACAATTTTCACTAGTTTATTTGGCGTGATATTTTCCATAATTTATATGACATCATAATGGATTGTGGTGAGAAAAACTGTAATAGTTGAGCTATTTGAGTTATTACACATTTCATTGTCGAAATAGCTAAAATGGATTATCAGATTTTAAATAGGTTTGAATAAAACATGGAAAATTGGAATAATATGAATAATATATTGATCTTCATGGAGAGGGAGTGCCCCCTTTCATGCCGACGACCTCACGAAACACCCGACCGTCTCACAAGTACTTCCTCTTGAAGAGCTGGTTGACCCCACCGTGTTTGGCGTAGGCGATGATCGCCGCCCCCGACTTGAGTTTCCCGCCCTGAATGTCGAGCACCTTCCCCTCGCCATTCCTCAGCGTCGAGTCCTCGTCGAAGTACCACTTCTGCGACGGCTTCAGTCCGAGGGGGGCGGGCGTGTTGACGATGATCCCGTTAGTGACGGGGTCCACGTCCAGAACGAGCCTGGAAGAGACATGTGTTGACTTGAAACGTTTTAGAAATCACTCCGGGAGAGATAAGTTTCCGATTGAAACGTCTTGAAAATCACCCTAAAAGAAAAGTTTTGACGTGAAACGTCTTGGAAATCACTCCGGGAGAGATAAATTTCCACTTGAAACGTCTTGAAAATCAACCTAAAAGAAAAGTTTTGACGTGAAACGTCTTAAAAACTACTCTGAGAGAGCAAAGTTTCGATTTGAAGCATCTTCAAAATCACTCTGCGGGAGAAACGTTTTGAAGTGAAACATCTATTCAAAAATGCGCGGGAAAGAAGTATTGATTCGAACTGTTTTTAAAACAAGTCTTGAGTGCGGAAAATTGTGACTCGAGACGTCTCCATCGGCGGCGGAGCTCCAACATTATTGGAGACTCAAGATTGATGAATCTGTCAAGTTGACCATATTTCTTCGTTATAGTTAGGCTTATTACGTGATTATTGGGGGTCAGTCGATCCCCCCCCCTTCCCCCCGGCTCCAACGCCCCTGGACGCCTTCAAAATATCCGGGAGAGAAATGTTTTGGCGTAAAGTGTGTTTTAAACAAGTCTTAGAGAAAAAAGCTCAACTTTGAACATCTTTGAAAGATGTCTTGAGGTAAAGATTTTGACTTGAAACGTCTTCAACCTTAAAAAAAAAATCCGTGAGAGAAAACTTTGGATTCTAAATGTCTTCAAAACGAATCCGAGTGACAAAAATAACTGAAGCAAATACTTCAATTGTGATCGGGCCTATAATACGAGATTGTAAAAACACTACCCGGAACGGAGGAACCGTGTGACGTCACCGTAACACCGGCCTCACCTGTGCATCTGACTGTAGATCATGCCGTTCGTGTACTCCCACATCTGGTTGACCGCCTTGCCAGGCTTGTACATCAGGACCTCGGCGTTCGGTTCCCGGCTGGCTCCCTTGATGTCCAGGACCAGCTCGGACTTCACGTTCTGGATGTAGAACGCCATCGTATCTGTTCCCGGTAGACAGATCCACAGATACAATATCAGATATACAGATACAGCTATGGCACAGTGACAGATACAATAATATATGTGAAACATGTAAATATATATATATATATATATATATATTATTCTCTTTTTATTTCTGCATTCATTCATTATTATTTTTGTTTCCCGGTATATATATATATATATATATATATATATATATATATATATATATATATATATATATATATATATGTATATATATGTATATATAAATATATATATATATATATATATATATATATATATATATATATATATATATATAAAAATATATATGTATATATATGTATGTATATATATATATATATATATATATATATATATATATATATATATATATATATACATATAAATATATATATATATATATATATATACATATATATATATATATATATATATATATATATATATATATATATATATATATATATATATATAGATATATATAGATATATATAGATATATATAGATATATATGTATGTATATATATATATATGTATATATATATATATATATATATATATATATATATATATATATATATATATATATATATATATATATATATATATACATCATGGTTACATATACATCGACACATCACATGCAACAGTATATTTTCAGGCAGGTAAACAATAAACATACAGTCTCCTTTCATGAAGTAAATTATCTCTCAATAACTTTTTCAAGTTTTGAATATTTTCATTTTTCTCCTGACAAGATCATCAGTCGATTCAACAATTGTATTATAATAATTGATAGACATAATATACAATCAATTATCGTATTTCCGAGTTCGTGCGAAATCAGTCAGTATAAAGTAGAACATTTCGTTCAAAGTGAAGTCAAAGTCGATACCATGAGTCGTGACGTAGGCATAACCGATTCTGTATAGAAACATGAACCGAATCGAGTAATGTCTACGTCACGACTCAGAAAAAGGATCGACTCCTCAAGGACGAATAAATGAAATATGATTTTTGAAACAAATTGAGATGTTGATCTCTAGTTTTGTGTAAAATTCAGAGAATAAACTCGTCATCATTTGTTGAAATCTAGTTTTAGTGTTGTGAGGTCCTTTAAGAGTCCACGGGAGTCGATTTAGCGAAATATCAGTTTTTTGGTGATAACTTTAGAACGGTATGAGATATCTGAATTCTAATACCAGAGAAACACAGGTAATTATAATAGCTTCAAGGTGATATAAGTCATAACTATTTAAGTCATGTTGCATAACTGTCAAGCGTATACAGCAGAAAAAAAAACACATTTGTTAGCTGTATACGCTTGACAGTTATGCGACATGACTTGAATAGGTATTTTATAATCATATCGTCTTGAAGCTATTATAATTATCTGTGTTTCTCGCATGTTAGTATTTTGATATTTCATACCGTTCAAAAGTTATCACCAAAAAACTGATATTCTGCTTAATCAACTCCCGTGGACTCTTAAACGTTAATAAATAACACTTACTTCTCTTTGTTGCGACTTCGATCAACTGAATACTGTGTGATTTGTTATTGATCTCTATACCGTATCGGATTGAGACGATGTCAAGACAACTGATGGTAGTGCATCAACGAGGCTGACTTTGATCCTGCTAACGAAACCACTTGTAGGTATAGACTCACCTGTTGCTCGGTCGATCGACGTTGCCAGGCTGATGGGTCCTGTGATAAGACATGATAAGAGACCCAGTGGCGTGTTGGGAAGCTCAACAAGTTGATCCATCCGGAAGAAGGAATCAAGACACCTTTCAATATGGCATACGCAATTTTTCATTTTTTCTCCATTATTTATCCATATGGGGATATATACTGAATATATGATATATATATATATATATATATATATATATATATATATATATATATATATATATATATATATATATATATATATATATATATATATGTTGTACTGTAGTTCATTGGTTTTGAATAATCAAAATGTGTTGGTAAGATCGCCCTTGTGGTGCCCCTTCCAAACGAACCTATCTTTCATCCATAGCCTTAATTGAGAGACAATGATTTTTTATCAAGTTTCGATGTTATTTTTAAAAAAATTATATATATATATATATATATATATATATATATATATATATATATATATATATATATATATATATATATATATATATATATTGGAATGAACGGATCGACGCACTGTACTGATGACTACGATCTATTGGCGTCGGTGAATAATATATGAGATGGTAGAATGATGAGATGAAAAGTTATTTTATCAGGTGTTTTGGATAGTGGGAAGGAGTCGGTCGTGAACTGTTGTTGAGGAACCATTCCAGTATCAACTTGAACGACAGAGGGAAACTACGAAAAGCCCCTGTCAAGATGGTCGACCATGGCGGGAATCGAACTCCGGTCTCATAAATAACCATTCGACCACTTGTCGCGTTTTTTTTTTCATTATCAAAAACATCGTGATTTGATATAATTAAAATCAGTGAAAATATTCCGTAACGGCACCTTTTGATAAGACTCTGACGCGGTCTTAATCACGAAATTAATAATTATCTCGACTGGACAATTTCAAATGAAAAATAATGACCTTCAACACCAGGACTGTGCTTGCTGTGAACATATTTGTTCGCCGCAGATAAAATTATTTCAGTTTCCAAAAGTCCGGAACTCATTATGAGTAGAAACCGTTTTCGTGATATATCCGGACATTACCGTCATTTCAAGAGTCAACCAAACACATCGAATGTCGATATCTTCCACTTTGAACTAAGTTCATTAGACCTGTCTGAATGTCTAGACTGTAAAATTGAATTGAATCATATTGAATATATGAGTCGCCCTCGGTGGCTCATTTAGCTGAGGCACCGCTTCAGAAACTGAAGTCACCGTTGGGCGTGGGTTCGAGTCCCGCATAAGGCATGAGTTTTTATAAACGTTCCTTCACTCATCATCATTTCACAGTTCCACAATCACCTCCTCTTTCGTACCCCCGTATAACCTAGCTGTTGGTGGGGTCGTTAAGCAAATAGATCAATCAATATTGAATATACTTATAGTGTAGGGCCCATAATATAAAATTATATGTAAAATGAACAATTTAAATATTGTTCATTTTTGGTATAGCAGTAACGCCACTGGTTGACAGATAACAGAGATAATAGAATGAAAAATGTATTATCAGTGGAATAAGCGGCTGATTCATGGATCAATACAAGTCAAGTTATATTTACTCATGTTTTTCGCAAGAATAGAAATGCAGTCCGCCCTTCCCTCCTTGCGTAATTGCATTCTGCCCTTTCCGTCTGAGTGATATAGGCAATCTGCATGTCTCTCCTTACCTAATTGGATGAGCGAAGCGAAGACTCAATTACACTATACCGAAAAAAAAGTGCCTTTTTTTTTTTTTTTTTTTTTTTTTTTTTTTTTTTTTTTTTGTTTTTTTGTTCGCGCTCCACAGGTCAGACAAAAATTCAAAATCAGTTGAAACTTGGCACACACATGAACCCCTATCTGACTTGATGCTGTATAGTTTTGAGGCACGATCGGTTGAACAACTTCTGAGAAAACTCATTCCAAAGTTTTCAAAAATCCCATTAGAATAAGCCAGAGGAAAACATTCGTGAAAAATATTTCATCTGAGAGGATTCAAATTCTCAGAGAATTTCAATCTGATAATGATACACATTATTCCGAACTTTTACTCAAATCGGATCAGCCGTTTCGATGTAAAAAAAATATCTAATGTTATTTGTGTCAATTATTCAAAGCTATTAAGATACCTATTAAATCAAAGCAACAAGATTCACCACTTGATTGTAAACGATTAAAACAAAGCCTTATTCATTATCATATAAATTATTAATGGAGAATAAGATGGCAGTGATGTAATGGTTTGGATCTCAAGGTGTATATATATATATATAATAACCAATCCAAAGATAAGTTGATATGTTCCAGCTCATCCATCAACGCGGAAACACATAACGCGTTTGCCTAGTATAGATAACTTGCATGTCCCGTCTTACGTGATATAGGCAACCTGCATGTCTCTCCTCACGTAATATAGGCAACTTGCATGTCTTACGTGATATAGGCAAATTGCATGTCATAGCGTTTGCCCACTGAATGAAAAATATTCTTGTTGCTAGATAAAAACCGACCACTAAAAATCAATGGCGTCATTTTTTCAAATTTTGAATGACAACTAATTCCTCAAGTAATTATTGTTTAAAATACTCTATTTCAACAGAGAACTTGGGTTTTGGGATAAAATCGCAGATGAGTCAAGATACGTCACTCATAAGGCAGAAGCGTTTTCCTGTTTATTTTATGGGCAGTGACAGACGTCGTCAAATTGATAAGGCGGGAACCAAGGTCTGTTTTATCTCTGCCTAGCGGACAGACAGTGAACTGTCAATTCGAAACGGTTCACCGTCTATCCGCTAGATGGAGATAAAGCAGCCTTTGGGTAGAAACTATCCTCGTGGCAGAGTATTGTTCAGAGGGAAAGGTGATCCTCGACGAATGACGTAGAACGGAATATAATCTTGAAAACAGCTTGTGCGTCTGCGCAGGAACCGATTTATTGATCAATTTTAAAAACATTCGTTTTTCAATGGAAATATTGACCATCATTTCCTAATAGAGTTGAAATTCGATTATTGGGATTATTCAATTCCTTTATAAGAAGATTTTTTATTGAAATCGTTGCAAATTGAATTAGTTTTAATGAATGTAGCATGGTGTTCTGATACTCATCAACCAATCACAGCTTGGCTGTACGGGGACTCAATACTTGATTCACGGACAAAGGAGGTCGAGGCTATTTCTTGCTTGATTCATATTTCATTCATTTCACCATCCCAATTCCCAGTTTTCGTTCAAACTTTGCTGAGACTATTGAGTCGCCTGTCAAACTATTCGTCGTAATTTTCTACTATCGACAAATTTCAACTATCAAACTTGTTTATTTTACATCAGAACTTGCTTCCATGGTCGTGATAGAGTGATAATAATTTGTCTAGTGAAAATATTCACGGTTTTTATCCAATTTTGTAAAATGGAAGGTTTTTGTTTGTTCGGCGAAAGTTTCTAGACGTTCCTCGGAATTTTTCATCTTTTTGTCCCAATGTGGTTGCCTTCACGCTAATATATTTCGTTAGGCCTATATTGCTGATTATTACTCATCCATATTATACAGTGACAAATTATTATTCGGCCTAGGCATCATGCTTGATTTTTGTGACTTCCAAACAAATTTAGCATCGAAGCAAACCCAACACTGTCTCTTCTTGAAGCCGTACCTTTTATTATCCCCAATAGCTCAGTCGACTAGCGCACTGCATTGGAAGCTTCCGAGTCCCGTGTTAAGCCATCATCGTTTCAATAAATCGCTTCTATTTTGTACTCAACAATTGAATATTTGACACTTATTCTTGATGTCGAGATCTTGGGATAGACATCAGAAATATTTTAAATCAAACCATATTTCAACATATATTCATCATGGTTTCTTATTCCTTCACTCGTATTTGAGCGCGAGTTTGAACTGAGAACAAGGAATAAAACGTTCTCCTTCCAGACCCTTCACAGCACACACATGTTCGGTTTTAACAAATTAGTGTATAACGTCTTTAGTAATAATTTAGTCTCAGTTTCATATATTGAGGTGTTCCCATTTGACATGAGCTAAATGACCTCGATTCGTCAGCGAATCCTCCACTGTTAGTTTTAGATTAGGTTCGATGAGTAGCGTATATACAGCCGAGTTGTTCGCAATTGTCACCTCTCTACAGCACATTCAACAACGGCCTGAGAAGTGCTTCCTGATCTGTTCCGATTCTTTGAGTGCACTCCAAGCCCTTACTCAGATCTTCCCAACTCACCATCTGGTCCAGAAAGTGCAGACACTCCTGACCGCCCTTGCCTCGCAGGATGTCAGTGTAGTGTTCTGCTGGGTACCTGGACACGTGGGGATTGGTCGTAATGAGTTGGCGGACACGGCTGCCAAAGAAGCGACGGAGAAAGAAGATATTGATAACCCGAGAGTACCTTTCAATGATTTCAAGGCGTATTTCAAACTACTTTTCAAATCTCGTTTCCAAAAAGAGTGGGACAGGGAGACCAACAACAAGCTGAAAGAAATAAAGCCTACTGTTAGTGCTTGGGAATCTTCAATCCGAGGTTCACGGAGGGAGGAAGTGGTTCTCACTCGTCTGCGAGTGGGACACACACTTTTAACTCATTCCTATCTTTTCACCCCCGATAAAATCGTCCCCAGATGTGAGATTTGTAACGAGATTTTAACTGTTAGACACATATTACTCGAGTGTCAGAAATATACTGCTCTGAGGAGACAGCTTCGTATGGAAGACACAATGCCAAAGATTTTAGGGAATAATTCAAAATCGATAGATACCATATTCAGCTTTCTAAGATTATCGAACCTATTGGATCTCATTTGACATGCTCGTGGATCTGCGTCGTTGTTTGCGTGAGACGATGAAGTCGTCGTGTTACCAGTATCATTTTTCAAACTGCCCCAATTAGGACATATACATGTCTGATCAAGATGACGTTGTTTGTGCAATCATCTCTTTCCAGTATACAGCTTTTTGACATTTGATACTTATTCTTGATGCCGATCTCTTGGGATAGACATCACGAATATTTTGAACCTAACCATATTTCAACATATATTTATTATGGTTTGTCGTTCCTCCACTCCTATTTGAGCGCGAGTTTGAACTGAGAACAAGTAGTAAAACGTTCTCATCCTAGTCCCATGGGTGTGACCCTTTACAGCACACACATGTTCGGTTTTAACAAATTAGTGTATAACGTCTTTAGACACTTTAGACATAGTTTAGTCTTAGTTTAATATATATTGAGGTGTTCTCATCTAAATTTCACTTCCACCTTTATATCACACTTTTCACCTTTTGTTGCAACTTATTTTGACAGGCGCTAAATGACCTCGCTGTCGATGCGTCTTAAAACCCTAATATTCATTTATTCTCGAGTCCCACGCTAAGCCATCATCGTTTCATTATACTGCTTTCATTTGTACCCAATAATTGACAGAACGTCCAACACGATCTAAAAACAATTAATGAAATTATAAAAAAAAATCATTCACAATCAATTACTGAAATGATCATTAACAACAGATGTAGATTGATGACGTATATAATGACCACGCTCAAGGATTCATCCGTCAATATTTATTCTGGGAATAAACACTTCGAAGCAAGGGAATTTGTCTCATCATACATGTTCTATCTGGCCTCAGTCGGTGTAAGTCAAGGAGGTTAGATTATTATCTAACCTATTAGTATCTAACCTCCTTGATGTAAGTCAATATAATCATCGGTCAGTATATTCTCATCTAAATTTCACTTGCACCTTCATCTAACACTACTTACCTTTTGGTTCAGCAACTTATCTCGACAGGCGCTAAATGACCTCGCTGTCGATGCGCCTTAAAACCCTAATATTCATTCATTCACCGACACGAAAGCTATAATCTTCAAGAAGTATTTCCTTGCTTTGCCCTGGGCAGTCATGAATCATCATATTTCCTTGTGAGATGAGGTATTTATTGGTTTCATATCTATAAATTATCACTATACAGTATTTATTAATTGAGATTGTGCCTGATTTAAATGTTATATACACACTTTGGACCAGCACCAAGCGAATACGTAGGCCTAATAGGTAACTGTATAAGGTAGATATATTCCGATTCTGTATTAAAGCCTGGATATGGGTTTTCACTGTTTACAACTAAGACAAAAGCTTGCTTGATGTTCAGTAGGCCTATGCATAGACACTGCGAAAGCACGGTCCATCGGATCATTTTGGCTTGAAGAGTGTCAGAAAAGTGACCACAGGGATAACTGGCTTGTGGCTGCAAAGCGTTCATAGCAATGTCGATTTTTGATCCTTCGATGTCGGCTCTTTCGCTCGTTGCGAAGCAGAATTCGCCAAGCGTTAGGTTATTTTATAATCGTTTGATATATTCCATTGTCCTGGGCATTGTCATTCATTATCATCTTTTCATATTAAATATTGACTACAAGTTTCTGTTATCATTTTGCAATAATTTCCATCCTGGGCATTGTCACGCATTATTATATGCATTATTATTATTATATTGTCATGCATTCCATATTAAATATTGACCACTATAGGTTTTGATATCATTTTGTAATATATTTCCGCAAGGTGATATCTATAATATGAGGACGACTTGATTATTATTCAATCATTATTCAATCTTCATTGGCAACAGGCTCAAGCCTTCACAGGTACCATGTTCAAGAAACAACAGTGAATCTGATAATATGAAGAATTAATTAAATCGAAAGGATTTGAAGAAGCAGGGTCCATGTCATTTTAGGTTCGATGGATGAATGCTTCATAAACGGATTTTGAAAGAGTTTCGAAGAATTGATTTCGCGGGCATACTTTTCTTTGCCGTTGGTGGAAAGCGGAAGAGATTATTTGGATCAACATGTGCGAAGCGTTGTGGTCGTTTTGAAGGAAGTTGTAGAGAGTTAATTGCTCGATGTATTGCACAAATATTCTGTAGACTTGAGAATAACTTTATACACACGAGAGAATGAAGAAAATGAATGATAACTTCTGTATTGAAAGTTGTGCGATGGATCATGATCCAATCAAATCTGAAAGATTTGGCTTTGGTAACATTTTTGAAGTTCAGGAGTTGTCTTCCCATCAAATTAGTCACTGGCATTCATTCGTCATCGATATAATTATTCATCATTGAAACCAATTCCAACGAATCAATTCAATTACACGAAATGAATATCTAAAATGACCGCTCTAAATTAATTATCACAATTGATTGAGAAACATTTGTGATAACATTTAGCCTCTTAAACTCTTTGTTTGTATTTCAATTCAGTTGATGTGTTATTTTTGTGATTTCTAATCCTTCTTTGAGTTTGATTATATCTTTTATGAATGGTTCCAAACAAATTTGTGGCATTTTACAAGTCAGATAAGTTTATATCTCAAACCTATTTTCAATGTTCAATGTTGATTTATTAACAACTTGGGAAATGCCCGTGTTGGGCAGGCCATCATTTCCGGTGGTTGAATGGTATTTATATGCATATATTTATGAATCAGCTTGAGTATAAAAAAGATGAGATAAAATAGTATTGATAAAATAGTTATAAGTGAAGAAAAGAATATTAGATTAGACTAGGAGAGTAGAGAGTAAGAGGTCAAGTCCCCTCAGTAGTTGGAAGCGATTTCATCTGTGATCGAGGAAGGCTGTTCCAATGTCGTGTGACTCGACCCAAGATGGAATATCTTCCGATGTTGGAGTTGTATCTATCGCTTGAGGTTGAGCTTCTTAGCATGGTCATCACGGCCGATAAATTTGGGGGATGTCAAATCAAGCCATGCAACAGCGCCTTGTAGAGGTAGCGGATGGCAACTTCGTGTCAGCGTGAAAATAAATCTCCCACTTTCGGTCTTTCGAGATTTTGGAGACGCTGATTCATGCTAATCTTCTTTCCTTGCAGAAAATATAAGTTATAGGGTTAGTGGTAGAGGCTCGAGGCACAATTCACAATTTTTTTGTACAATTTTGTGAAAAATTCAGACTCAACAACAAATTCATTTATATCCTAGTTTTACTCGCCCTTCGAGGATCCATACAAATTTTACGACATCATCTTTATAGTTTTCAGCTTTGATTTCCAATTTTGTTTTCATTTGTATACTATTTTTCATTTTTTCTCCTTTTTAATTTTTGTATGATTTCGTTATCATCATTCAATTATTTCTTTTTTCTACATTCTTATTCAAATCTAGTCAAATTATAATTATTTTGTTATTCTCTAAAATGTTGTTATCGATAATTTTTTTTATATTTCAATTAATTGATTTTTTTTCTGTGTTTTTGCAATCTTATAATGTAAGAAAGAGTTTTGAATAAAGATACATATATATTTTTTTTTTTAAATAATCAAAATGTGATAATTCTGTTCATCAGTTATCAACGTCACTTTTTGCTACAAAGATTATTGCGTTCCATGTGACTTGAACTACAATTCAATGTCGGCTCAACTGGGTATTTGTCACGAATTTTTTGACATAAGATTCAGCTTGCTAAGCCAATGGTTGTAATAATTTCGCTAGAAACTTGGCTGATCCTTGTGTAGCAGATCCAACAGCACTAACGATAGGCTCTCGGTAATTATTTCTAGTCTTAGTTTCACATATTGAGGTGTTCTCATCTAAATTTCACTTGCACCTTCATATAACACCACTCACCTTTTTGTTCAGCAACTTATTTTGACAGGCGCTAAATGACCTCGTTGCCAATGCGTCTCAAAATCCTAATATCCATTCATTAAGCATTATCTCTGTATTGTTGTGTGATGAGAAATCAACGAATAAAATAATATGCAAATATACATTTACATATTTCGATTGTTACGTTTCATTGTTGTCAAGTAACTGCATGCCTAGCCCAATAATACCCAATCAGTCCCAGTATATTGAGAATTACCAACTTTAGAAACAGTCAAATTCCATACAAAGGGGATTTTTAATTCAATGCCTGATTTTTGAGCATTTGTTATGGCCAGTTCAAACGAGACATTGCAATGTCACCATTGGAATGTTAACCTTCCAATGCTGCCATGTGAATCAACTAAACATTGCAATGCCTCGTGTGAAATGGCTATTAGAGCTTGGTTCTAAAACCTGGCATTGGAACCACAGCCTTCCAACGGTGACATTGCAATGCCTCGTGTGAACTGGCCATTACTCCAGTCAATTGTTGGCGGCTTCTTTATGCTCATACTCACTTCTACTCACTTTATTCATACATACTGGTTATATTCTCATACAACTACAAATTTAGTTGACTAATCTATACTGACCTCTTGACTTTTATTTTCATGTGTAACTCAACATCCAACTTCTTTCTATTATTCACATTTTTCTGTGACTGCAAGTTTGTGTATCAAATAGAGAATTATACCAACCTCCAGATTGGTATGTTCTATCGATCATAAGAGAAATCACTGCCATCCGTTTGAAAAAAGTGTAATGAATCAATTGAACATACATCCTAATGTGAGCTAATATGCTCCAGTGGCATATCAATGTATTCACCCATGCTTCCCTAGTATCCTACAGGAATACTGGTTATGAAAAGAAAAAGACAAGTCAATTTACAGCTATTGTGAACATCCACATTGGGGTATTACTTCTCCCACAAACCATATTTAAACATATATCTATTATGGTTTGTCGTTCCTCCACTCCTTCTGAGTGCGAGTTTGAACTGAGAACAAGTAATAAAACGTTCTCCTTCTAGTCCCATGGGTGTGACCCTTTACAGCACACACATGTTCGGTTTTAACAAATTAGTGTATAACGTCTTTAGTAATAGTTTCACATATTGAGGTGTTCCCATCTGAATTTCACTTGCACCTTTACATAACACTACTCACCTCTTTGTTCAGCAACTTATTTCGACAGGCGCTAAATGACCTCGCTGTCGATGCGCCTTAAAACCCTAATCTTCATTCATTCATGAATAAAATCTGATGATAATGATGATAATAACAAATGGAGATTGCCCAAATATTATTCCAACCCGAAATAGCAAGTGACTGGTAGGACAAGCGTATATAGTTGTGAAAATAAGAAACTGATTCTTGTTTTAAATTTTGAAGCTCATTTCTTCTGCTGGAAATTGCTGCTTCGATTTTGTAATCTTGTAGTTTGTTAGTTCCTCACCACCAATGAAGAAATCTCAAATTTCGAGATGACAGAAACGCAAACAATATTCTGGCTTACTTCCTTTCGTATCATTCTTGACAAAAGTCTAAATATCAGAGATTGCTTATTTTCGTTTCACTTTCCATTGTTGAGTGTCGATGACTTGAAACTTATCTACTGGAAAACTAAAAGAGAAGATACAATTGACGACTCGGAATGGGAGTGGAAAGAGTGGATACAGAGAAGTGGGAAAGTATGGTTTAATCCAGAGAACGACACGGAAATGAAGAGCGGTATTTTTTATTCATATGTATTTTATATGTATATATGTTTCATCCGAGCTTTCTAAGATAATCGAACCTATTGGATCTCATTTGACATGCTCGTGGATCTGCGTTAGACGATAAAGTCGTCTTGTTACCAGTATCATTTTTCAAACTGCCCTAATTAGGACATTTTCATGTCCGTTCAAGATGACGTTGTTTGTGCAATCATCTTTTTCCACTGTAATGCTTTTTGACATTTGATACTTATTCTTGATGCCGATCTCTTGGGATAGACATCAGGAATATTTTAAATCAAACCATATTCCAACATATATCTATTATGGTTTGTTGTTCCTCCACTCCTATTTGAGTGCGAGTTTGAACTGAGAACAAGTAGTAAAACGTTCTCATTCTAGTCTCATGGATGTGACCCTTTACAGCACACACATGTTCGGTTTTACCAAATTAGTGTATAACGTCTGTAGTAATAGTTTAGTCTTAGTTCCACATATTGAGTTGTTCACATCTAAATTTAACTTGCACCTTTATATAACACTACTTACCTTTTATTTTTGTTCAGGAACTTATTTTGACAGGCGCTAAATGACCTCGCTGTCGATGCGCCTTGAAACCCTAATATTCATTCATTCATGCCAAAATTGTAGCTTTCAATTTTCAAATTGTACAGCAGTGCTGTCGCATTCTCTAGAACTACGAATACTATATTTTAATCTCGTCACATTCTAAACCGGTACAACACGGAACTTCTGATTCGGTCCGCCATGTTTATTGAAAGCAATCAGTTTCGTGCCTGCCTGGAATCTTCCTTCGTGTACGTCGACGACACGACCATTGCCGCTCCTGATCGTGCCGTCGGAGTCGAAATACCACTTCTGGTTGGGTCCGCCGTGCGATGGATACATGATGATGTCGCCCGTCGTCCCGCTCACATCCAAAACCAGACTGGAATCAATTTCAATTCTATCAAAACAGTCCTTCTGATACTTCTGGACCGTCTTGGTCAATTATTGTATTGTATTGTTTTTATCGTGGTTGGTTTACAAAGTTACTGTGTGAGCCACTTCAGATGATGGAATAAAACGAAACATTAAACATGGATATGCATGAAAGTGAAATTATCAGTAAATCAATTGTAATACCAGTATCATTTTTCAAACTGCCCTTATTAGGACATTTTCATGTCCGTTCAAGATGACGTTGTTTGTGCAATCATCTTTTTCCACTGTACTGCTTTTTGACATTTGATACTTATTCTTGATGTCGATCTCTTGGGATAGACATCAGGAATATTTTAAACCTAACCATATTTCAAAATATATCTATTATGGTTTGTCGTCCCTCCACTCCTATTTGAGTGCGAGTTTGAACTGAGAACAAGTAACAAAACGTTCTCATCCTAGTCCCATGGGTGTGACCCTTTACAGCACACACATGTTCGGTTTTAACAAATTTCACTCGCACCTTCATATAACACCACTCACCTTTTTGTTCAGCAACTTTTTTTGACAGGCGCTAAATGACCTCGCTGTCGATGCGCCTCAAAACCCTAATGGGTGATTCCATGTCAAATCAACCAGAAAATAATAATTTTTGTAAGTGACCATCTCCGATTTTGATGAAAATTGGTAGTCATGCTGACCTAATGGTAACTAGCAACTGTTATTTTTTTCAATTTTTTCGAAGCCACGGTTTGCAAGTTACAAGGTCACAAAAATTTGACCTGAAATCGTATCGGCGTGACCTGCTGGTACTTTACTCCCAATAATTTCTGTCCTAATTGAGCTACAGGGCTCAACAATAGCTCATTGGAAAGCTCTCAATGAGACCTTTCCAGAAAGTACCATATACACATACTTATTTTAATTACATCAACTGGTATATCAGCTTACATCTTCCCGAGGTCAGAGGTCAACTACGCTGGTGCTCCACCTCAGAATACAATAAAATTTGGTATGCGTCATCTCAACACCATTATGAACAACCTCACAAAATTTCAAGTTGGCTTTTTGAGGAGCATTAGAGCTATGAATTATTTAATATAGCACGTTGAACATTTGCAGCATATTTTGTAACGATATATTGTTACAATATCAGTACCTCGCTTAACAAGCAAGTATGACATAAATTTACTAAAAATTGCATATTTGTTATAACAAGTTGTCTTTGTACTTGAAAACATATCGAAATACACTAAAATATTTTTATAGAGCCACTATTCGACCCGTTGAACGATGTTGGCGAAAAGCTTCCAGGCCTATAAAACTTTTCATTTTCTCCTAATTGAACCTGAAACAAGACTATATTAAATACCAGTTTTATTCAATTCTTTGAGTACACTCGTGGAAATTGTACCAACATTTCTCGTGTCCAAAATACTCACATTCATCAATTTGAATTTGCGATATCATTTTTTTGCGATTGATAGATTTCTTGTTGCCGCATCGCTGTCTTCCTTCGTGATAGTGTATAAGCGGCCACCACGCCCAACAAGCTCTACGCTGACAGTTGATAAAACTTGGTCAAGAGATATAATTAATTCATCTTCTTTTGTAGGATATTTGAAAGATTGAGATGGTCCATGTGGATACAGGAATCGAATATTCAACTCATTTGTAGAAGTTAATTTTTCAAGAACAAATCCGAGCCACCAGTGGTCATCGTAGCTGATGGTTACAAATTCGGTTATGTCATCAAAAGTAATGATGTTAGGCCTCCATGTATCTACCACTTTTACTTCCTCACTCCGAGAAGACGATGAAAACTCTCGGACTTGTATTGAAGATACTGATGTTGGTATGAAGGAATGAAAAGTACGAGTTCCCACAATGCGTTTAACAGAACTGAATCTTTCTTGCAGTGCATATCTATTTGCATCTATCTCATCTGTAGAGATATACACAAAAATGCTACTGTAGAGTTTCTCTTGAGCCCATTGGAAGAGATCTTTTGCAGTTAATATCTGATTGTCATAAGGCCGTTGTAGACTTGCTCTTGCTGCGAGCCGTTTTACTGTGCCACCGACACCATCACATGGACCTTTGCCGTGTGATGTGGCGAAGAAATGCCACTCGGCTGGAACATTGAAATCAATTTCATGGTTGCAGAGGTTGATGAAATTTTTCTTGTTTTTGTACTGTGAAGCAGCTCCGTCCGAAAAGTAGATTATTTTAGTGAGAGTTCCGATTTTTTGAAGAAGAAGAGGAATGATGCGTTTTTGGAAAGTGTGTACAGCAACAGTGTCGTGAGTGAGGCAGTCGGAAATGAATACATAACTTATATGTTCAACTTTTGAATTTTCCATGTAGTAACAGACAAACGGGTGTAGAGTTGCCTGGCTATTGTTCCAGTGGAAACCCTGGGCAGCATCTTGAACAATAAAACTGTAATTTTCTGCAAAATCACCGGACACAATCACTTCTCCAGGCGTTAGAGTCAACTTCAATTCTTTGAGGTACGCACTTTGCTGTTTTGCAATGAAATCATGGTTTCGTAGGATGACCAACTTTTCCAAGAGCCGAACAATGAAGTCCTCTGTTGGCATCACGAACGTTATTATATTGCAGCGGTCAGTAGTTTCCCACTGTTTGAATGATATCTCATCGACTAGTTCGCTGTCAAACACATTTCCCAAGTCTCGCCTTAGTTGGTCTATGCCCGGACAGTTTGAACATCTTCCCAGATGGCAATCAGATTGAGGTTCATCACACATTATGTTTGCCAATACTTCATGGTAGTCTTGTATACCATTTTCTGTTGAAGGAAGTTTGGCCCCCAGGAGCATCAATTTAACATTCTGGTGGATTGTGCAAACGCACACCGCATGTGTGCCTGCCCCACCTGGAAGGACGCAGTTCTTGGGGCGTAGCTCGGCAAATTTGGAAAACCCAATTTTAATGTCAGGATATCTATTTTTGTATATTTGATAAGTTTCTTTTAATGAGCATAACATTAGTCTCTTCTGGACAGATAGCCGTGTATCACCTACTTTCACTGACACAGTGTCTTTCATTCCGGGCATCATTCTACTTATTTCATCATCTTCGTACAAGTCATGAACAAGTTTAACTGTTGTTGAAGGCAAAGACTTTCCCGGTTTAGGATTTGTGGTTACCAGAATTCCTTGGTCTGCGACGAGTTTTTTCGTTTGTCGAACCATGTAGTTAGTAGCTTCAAACTCGGTTTCCACTCTTTGTGTACTCCAACATTTCGGTAGAACTGATAGAATAGAAACTTTCTCACTTCGGCTTGTAGAGCATTGAAATTTTTCTTTGAGCTGAGAAATAATAGTGTCATAATCTTCAACTTTGTTTACAGTTTCATCTGACGAGGAATCTGATGCGCATTCATGCATTCCAGAACCAATGGGAGATATCATTTTTAGCTTTTTCACAAGACTGGACTTAATTTTTTTCAACTTCCTTTTTGGGTATGAAGTTCCTTGTAATTTTCGAGCATCGACAGGTGACTCACCCAGCAATAGTAGTGAATTGTTGATAGCCTCAGACTCACAGCTGGGAGGGATGAATTCTTTATCCACAGGATTTTTTTTCGGAGTCGACACAATTTCGGTTTGTTCAATTGGTTCTTGGTACTGGAAGATTTCTTTCTGTTTGCCAAGAGATACCCTGCATGAATTACACAATTTTTTGCCAGGCACTAGTTTGACAATATCACTGAATTTCTGCATGCACTCGACATCAATTTCTCGTAAATTCTTTCGCTTTGGCACATTGAGATGTTCACATAATGGATCACAGCATGCCTTCTGATTCAGAGCATAATGGCGTAGAAATTTATTCTCGTGTCGACTGCATATACTTTCAATATTTACAAAATCAAAACGAATTTTCAATAGGCTGCTGTCACTGTCATTTAAATCAGTCATAATCTTATACGGAGTATCATTGGTACAATCACCAGTCTTCAAGTAGGTCCCAATAGAGCACATAATATGAGTTTGGGAGATATACCAGTAACTAATGAAAACTATAACCATTTACCATTCCCTGCATGAATTACACTATGATGTTACCTCCATGAACACAGAAATCACACTGAGACAAAATCAGCTTAGACTCATAATTAATGTTGGCTCATTATTGTTATAATCATTATAACTGAAAGCGTTTGGAGTAAATATACATTTCTTATAATAATATTGATTTCAAAATAATTATAAAGTCTCAAAATGTGTACACTAACAATGGACAACATAGCACGAACAGTCAATCTATGAAATTATAAATTGGAATGCAGTGTCAATGAGAAGGTACAGTATTGTTAATTATGATACCAGATGGTCAACAAATACAATCCACTAATTGAAGGAAATAAACATTTGTATAATAATATTAATTTTAATATGATGACAAAGTCTCGTAATGTCTACACTAACAATTGGCAACAATAACATCAACAGTCATTTATTAAAAATTGGAATTAATTAATTGGTCTAAGAGGGTAATATGAATGTACATTGTTGTTGACTTTGATGCCAGATGGTCAACAAATACAATTTTATGAAACATCAACCAAATAATAAAATTCAGACCCACTTACCTACAAGTAATTCACCTCAACAATCAGCCAACAAAAATATGCTGCAAATGTTCAACGTGCTATATTAAATAATTCATAGCTCTAATGCTCCTCAAAAAGCCAACTTGAAATTTTGTGAGGTTGTTCATAATGGTGTTGAGATGACGCATACCAAATTTTATTGTATTCTGAGGTGGAGCACCAGCGTAGTTGACCTCTGACCTCGGGAAGATGTAAGCTGATATACCAGTTGATGTAATTAAAATAAGTATGTGTATATGGTACTTTCTGGAAAGGTCTCATTGAGAGCTTTCCAATGAGCTATTGTTGAGCCCTGTAGCTCAATTAGGACATAAATTATTGGGAGTAAAGTACCAGCAGGTCACGCCGATACGATTTCAGGTCAAATTTTTGTGACCTTGTAACTTGAAAACCGTAGCTTCAAAAAAATTGAAAAAAATAACCGTTGCTAGTTACCATTAGGTCAGCATGACTACCAATTTTCATCAAAATCGGAGATGGTCACTTACAATGCATTGGTTGATTTGACATGGAATCACCCTAATATTCATTCATTCATCTTCCGGACTCGTGAACTGACCCCGGAAATATTTCACTTTCAAGACCCGAGTTGGGTTACTTTCTTTATAATTGTAATGAAACAGGTTGGTTTCACTACATCGTGCTCACGTTTAGTCTTAGTTACATATATTGAGGGTATTAGGGTTAATGGTGCAAATGACCTCGCTCTCGATGCGCCTCAAAACCCTAATATTAATTGAGGTGTTCTCATCTAAATTTCACTCGCACCTTTACATAACACTACTTACCTTTTTGGTCCAGCAACTTATTTCGACAGGCACTAAATGACCTCGCTGTCGATGCGTCTTGAAACCCTAATATTCATTCATTCGTTTCACTCACCCGTGCATTTTGCTTTGAATCATGTTGTTACGGTACTCCCACAGCTGATTGGCTGTGCCCGTGTAGTTGTACAAGATGACCGCTGCACTGGGCGCGCGGCAAGAGGTTCGAATGTCCAGCACGAGTCCTGATTGGACGTTTTGAATATAGAACGGCATGCTGATTGGCTGATTGTTGTTGGACGAGAATTAAATCCTGGGAAAACAATGTCAAGATTAGTTTTGTAATGTATCATTCTGTTGTTGTGAATGTTGTATGATCGCTGTATACTGGGCTCGCGGCGAAAGCGAATGTCCAACATGAATCCTGATTGGATGTTTCAAATATAGAACGACAAAAAATTGGCCAATTACTTCACCGTAGCTAATGATAATCTGAGTAAACAATTTTGAAGTTGGATTTTTTTTATTATTCATTGTTTGCTTTGTAGATTAAAGTCTCAAATATCATATACTCATGCTCTCTCCAAAGATGAATACTTTCCAATATCCTTCTTCGCCATTTTCATTAAAACCTTCCACTCATTTCCGCCTCTAGAATCATACCTTCTCTCATACAATTTATCTTCTC
Source organism: Brachyptera risi (assembly GCA_964007535.1). Lineage (NCBI taxonomy): Eukaryota > Metazoa > Arthropoda > Insecta > Plecoptera > Taeniopterygidae > Brachyptera > Brachyptera risi. Next base: position 35,778 of record CAXFZR010000330.1, read on the forward strand.
TCTCTCATTTCTTTCCATCCTCTTCTCCCTCTTGATGTCCTAACAAATATCAATGAACGGTCATTCTTTCTTCTATCCTACGACGTCTCCCATCCAAGTTCACTGACCATAGCCGATCTCCAACACTCTTTCAATCTTTCCTTCGTCTTCTGTCACCATTCTGATTCTTCTCATCCTTCCTGGTAGGCCTACTCTTCTGGCAGCCAGCCTTCGAACTTTCTCTACTTCTCACTCCTCACAATTCAAGGCCACTGAAGGTATTTACGCAGGATGATGATGAGAATTTGAGTGCAAATAACGATCAGTATGCGTTGGCTTACGATACACAGCGTGCCTTGGACTTCCATCGAGTTTTCTAGCAACTAGGACATCCAAAAACGGTATTTTTCTGTTCATCTCCATTTCCATCGTGAACTTGATGTTTCCATGTTGGAGATTTGATCTCATTTGAGATGCTCGTACATCTGCGCCGTTGTTTGCGTGAGACGATGAATTCGTCGTGTTGCCAGTATCATTTTTCGAACTGGTTTTTGACATTTGATACTTATTCTTGATGCCGATCTCTTGGGATGGACATCAGGAATATTTTAAATCAACCCATATTTCAAGATACATCTACTATGGTTTGTCGTTCCTCCACTCCTATTTGAGCGCGAGTTTGAACTGAGAACAAGTAGTTAAACGTTCCCATTCTATAGTCCCATGGGTGTGACCCTTTACAGCACACACATGTTCGGTTTTAACAAATTAGTGTATAACGTCTTTAGTAATAGTTCAGTCTTAGTTTCTCATATTGAGGTGCTCTCATCTAAATTTCACTTGCACCTTTAAATAACACTACTCACCTTTTTGTTCAGCAACTTATTTTGACAGGCGCTAAATGACCTCGCTGTCGATGCGCTTCAAAACCCTAATATTCATTCAGAAAGATGTCCAGTTCTGCTCGGCCATGCTGCCAAATCACATACGTGTCGTCACAATATCGAAACCAACATCGTGGCTTCAGCACTGCTGAACTTGAGACTTTCTCCTCAAAATCTTCCTTAAAGAGGTAAGCTACCACCGGTGACAATAAAGACCCAATCGGTGCCCCCTTCAACTTGCCTGTGGAATTGTTTGTCACATAGGAAGTCAGTGCTGTCCATGCAGTGTCGAGCCATGATTATTAGATTTTCTGGTATTTGACGGGTTTCCATTATCAAATCTAATGCTTCCATAACCGGGACTTTGGTAAAAAGAGATACCACATCAGAACTGACGAGTAAGTCTCCCGTCTCAGTTTTCAAACTCTGGAGAATTTCAACAAAATGCGTCGAGTTTTTGACGTACGACGACGCAGTTGCACAGAAGGGTTGTAATGTCTGGGCAATATATTTAGCTAGGGCTTGAGTGGGGGCGATGGAGCTGACAATCGGGCCCAAAAGGACATCAATTTGATGGATTTTGGGAAGCCCATAGAATCACCGTATTCTTGAAGAATTTTGACATTCGATACTTATTCTTGATGTCGATCTCTTGGGATAGACATCAGGAATATTTTGAACCAAACCATATTCCAACATATATCTATTATGGTTTGACGTTCCTCCACTCCTATTTGAGTGCGAGTTTGAACTGAGAACGTTCTCATTCTAGTCCCATGGATGTGACCCACACAGAAATAACACAAAAAACACAAACAAAACACAGAAATAACTATTTACATATACAAATTTAAAAATGAGATTATTTAACAAAAATGAAATGGCGAGGTTCGGATACATGAGTTCCACTGATAAAACTCAATTAGAACAGTTCTATGCTCGCCAACGTCCAATGTTCATTACTAAACACATTATCAAGGCTGAAAGTAGAGATGTGATGTGAACCCAAAATCATGAATAGTATGTATAAATTAGAACAAGAGAAGTTGATGCTCTCACCTGTTCGATTGAGACGTACCGGCCCTTAGGTCTACGATGAACCAGATCGATGTGATGTAATGAAATTAACATCAATTCAGATATCATAAAACAGCTAATAGAGATGCAATCTATCCACTCTAATCAGTTCATAGAACGATAACATGACTTTTGTTGATGTGTTTCAATTTCTAGGAAATTCTTTCAAGTACTGTAATTGCGGTCACGTGGAGTGATCGATCAAGCTAGATTAAAATGCATCTCGTGAATATGAACCGATAAGCTGGCCTTACATGAACATTTTCGATGCGATATCGCAACCGCATGCGGGAGCGATATCGGCCATTTTGAATTAATGACCAATCAGCGAAGACTGAGTGATGGTGCGTGGTTTTGTCGCACAAGTTCAGCTCTATTTTATTTTTGGCTCGCACCGCAGCAAATCAGATGCGGAATGGCCGGATGTAGCTTGGGTCTAGGTAAAATACGCTCGAGGTCGCCGTCGTACTGCTTTCCTCAGAAACAGCTGTGTAGATTTTGGCATGAATTGTTGTAAAATAATTCCATAATTGATGAATTCGCCCACGTGCATACGACCTCTTTTATGAGATTTTTTTTATATAGACATTATTATTATTGAGAAGACACCAGCGATATCAAAAAAAATTACAACAATCAGTCAACGTACTTGAGTCATGTCACGAAAATCCTCCTCACAATAAAAAATAAATAAATAAATATGAATTTCAATATTTTTATTCAAACATTTTACATACATGTGTACTAGGAAAATACGAATCAGTGAGTTCATGCACCCTTATTGGCGAAATTAATTGCTAAATATGGCGAAAGACTTTTTAAAAAATCGATTTTCAAGGTTACACAGGAAAAAAAAGGTGAGTCCTGAAAAATTGACAATTCATATTCAGGTTGAGCTATATACAAGAAACAGTTTTCCGAAGACTTTGAGTTGATTTTCCACAGTATAGAGCTATAGGAGCTACAGCCCTTTTAACACAGTAATATTTAATGTCCACGAAGCAAATCGTGGACAGTTGGTTAACTCTACAATCATCCACGTTACCATTATTATCTATATTTAAATTGTATATTCAGTGCATAGTTATTTCATTATGTGTTTATTAGTTTTATTATTCATGAAAATACACATATGTATCAAATTAATCAGCCCTCAGTAGCTCAGTCAACTAAGGCGTATAACCTAGCTGTTGGTGGGGTCGTTGAGCGAACAATAATCAATCAATAACAAACTACACCGGTATGACGTTAAATTGTTGGTTGACTCGTCCGTGTTTCGGGAAAGCGATGATTCTGGTTTCCGGTTTGAGTTTCCCGCCCTTAAGGTCCATGACTTTGCCGGTGCCGTTTCTTATCGTGCCGTCCGGATCGAAGTACCATTGCTGGTTTGGTCCGCCGTGAGGTTGGTACAAGCCGATGTTTCCGGTAGCCACGTCCAAATCCAACACCAACCTGCGAAAATTCAAACCATATCTCATTCAAGTGGTTCTTCATCTTATTTAAATGAAATAGCGACGCAGCAGACTTGGCGGACCGAGGAGAAAACGGTCGGACGGCCATTGGTCAACAACCTGAACCAATGACAGACGAGCCCATACCACATGGGTATATAAGGCATGCCAGCAGCGTTTCGAGTCATTCGACCTACGAGCTTGGAGCAGTCAAGACGTTTACGAGAATCCCTGAGGATGGCAAGTGACATCTTGCCGAAACGTTCCGATGGGACCGCAATTTCTTCACAGAAGAGCAAACGCGGCATTCCTGAGAAAATGATTGAAAATACATATATATATATATATATATATATATATATATATATATATATATATATATATATATATATATATATATATTTGAATATTTTAATATGATATGAGGAGTATACCCGTGTAGCTGACTGTAGAGCATGTTGTGCTGATAGACCCACAGCTGGTTGCGACTGCCCTTGACCTTGAACGCGATCACCTCGGCGTTAGGGAGACACGACGAACCCTTGATGTCCACGACAAGCCCCGACTTCACGTTCTGAATGTAGAACGCCATCTGATTGGCTGGAATAGATAGCAACTATAAGAGACATTCGCTTATTCATTGGGCACGTGGAGACATGAGGTATGTTTCGATGTTTTGCACACTCTTTCTTTATTTATTTGTTTCACATCTCCTCCAACACTACGCAATAATTCAGTGTTGCCAGGTCTGCCTGAATAGTTTCCTTATCCTCCTCTTTATTGATTTACCTAAATAACACGCAATCATCCGCAAATAACTTTTTTATTGAATTATTAACGTTACTCTGGTCATCTTTATAGAAATCAAATAATATTGGGCCTAGAACACCACCCTGTGGAACTCCTGAAGTCACCTTTGGATAAATAAAATAATATCGGACCTAGCACACTACCCTGTGGAACTCCTGAAGTCATCTTTAAATAAATAAAATAATAACGAACCTAGCACACTACCCTGTGAGACTCCTGAAGTCATCTTTGAATGAATAAAATGATATCGGACCTAGCACACTACCCTGTGGAACTCCTGAAGTCATCCTGATCACTTATCCGCATCGCCAAGAGTGACAAGCCCAAAGAAAACCGCTCCTCTATTAAATGTTAACCGGGGATAAAGTGTGCATCAGTCACTGAAATATCCCGAGCGTAAACTGGAACTACTATAACGAACAAACATTGGGCACATATATTGGAACATGTAACATGCAAAATGTGTCACTCGAGATTTAATGGGTTGCCAGAGTTGCTGAATTCAGTGACCTCTATTCTGGAATAGCGGTATTTAACATTTCGTTCCACCGGTTTCACAATAGTAGAAGACGTATCACGTTTTTGACATTTTTTATATTTGGACATTTGTGTGTCCGTAACTCTGATAGCGTGACGTCACACGGTTTTTGAATTAGTTTCAACCAATCCAGAAATACGGTACCATTTTATATTGATTTTAGATTTTGAAATACTACATTTTTTTCAAGATAATCCATATATTATATTTAATTACCTTTACTTTTGGAATTGGTGAACTCTCGGAGAATACGTATAGCCTGGAACAAGTCCCGTGTATATATGTGATATGTTATTCTATCATAATCTGTATTCTTCAAATTGGAAGATAAGAGAAGTGGGCATCAACGTCATACTGTGCGAGATAATTCACAATAGAATTATTGATATTTGAATTAGTCATATTGATCGATTTGCGTCTTCAGTTTTCTACGAATTCTTTTTCTACGGATTCAAAAGATCAAGTTTGAAATATATTCTTTAAATATACTTCAAAAATTGTGTTGTATAGTTGGATGAGCAAAGCAAAGACTCGCATTAAGTTAGAAATGTATCTTTCTCTATTTCTTTTTCACGCGCCACAGGTGGGAGTGTTTGACTGATGGATATTATTTATATTGTGTGTACGCACATACCTGATTAACTTGTAACTGTATAGTTTTGGGGAGGAATCGGTTGCATCACTGTCGAAATAATTGAATTTTTGAATATTTTCGGACGAAAATGCGACAAAATGCACACAACAGATCGGATGATTCGATAGATCAGTCCGAGTATTTTCATAAACACGCTAATTCATACTAGAAAGGCTAGATCCTGGGGAAGAGAGCGGCCAACTCCTGCGCAGGATTCCATTTTCTTCCAATGTTATGGTCCAAATGTGTCTGTACTAGTATGGGTTTGGAAAAAAATTCCAAGAGTTCTGTAGTTTTCTACTTTCTTCCTCCCGTTCCAGTTTCAATACGTAGGATATATTGGATCTCATTTGACATGCTCGTGCATCTGCGCCGTTGTATGCGTGTGACGACAAAGTTGTCGTGTCAACAGTATCATTTTTCAAACTTCCGCGATGAGGCTACTTATGTCTGATTAAGATGACGTTGGTTATGTAATCATCTTTTTTCGGTATTTTGATATTTGATACTTATTCTTGATGTCGATCTCTTGGGATAGACATCAGGAATATTTTAAATCAAACCATATTCCAACATGTATCGATTATGGTTTGTTGTTCCTCCACTCCTATTTGAGCGCGAGTTTGAACTGAGAACAAGTAGTAAAACGTTCTCATCATAGTCCCATGGGTGTGACCCTTTACAGCACACACATGTTCGGTTTTAACAAATTAGTGTATAACGTCTTTAGTAATAGTTTAGTCTTAGTTTCGTTCAGCAACTTCTCTTGACAGGCGCTAAATGACCTCGCTGTCGATGCGCCTTAAAACCCTAATATTCATTCACATGGTGTTCTCATCTAAATTTCACTAGCACCTTCATATAACACTACTTACCTTTTGGTTCAGCAACTTATTTTGACAGGCGCTAAATGACCTCGCTGTCGATGCGCCTTAAAACCCTAGTATTCATTCATTCATTCATTGGATGGAAGTAGGATCATTTAGAGGGGTTACCACAAAAGGGTGATCAAACCATTACATTTCAATTAATCAAAAACAATTCAGGACTGCGCTGTCTGTGACCATACTTTTCCGCCACAGATAGAAGACTTCGGTTTACGAAAGTCCGAAACACATTATAAATATATATATATATATATATATATATATATATATATATATATATATATATATATATATATATATTTTAAATAACATCGAAACTTGATACAAAATCACTATACCCCAATCAAGGCTATGGATGGAAGAATATATATATATATATATATATATATATATATATATATATATATTTATATATATATATATATATATATATATATATATATATATATATATATATATATATATATATATATATATATGATATATATTATATAATATCGCTATAAAATGATATTTCTATTATGAACAGAAAACAAACAATATATAATTATATATTATGTCTTTATTTTATTTTCGATGTAACAAAAGTGTGTTGAGTGTGTTGAGTGGATTGGGAGGTTAGACGGGCACCATGCGGAACTGTTGGTTCTCGCCGCCGTGCTTGGGGAAGGCGATGACCTGACCGCCGGCCATCCTGTTGGACTCGTGCACGTCCAGGACCTTGCCGTCGCCGCTCAGGATCGAGCCGTCGTCCTGGAACGTCCACTGCTGATTGGGTCCGCCGTGGCCGGGGTAGGTGATCACGTGGCCTGTTTCTTCGTTGACGTCCAGTACCATGCTGGGGGATGATGAAGAGGGGGATGTTAATATCTCGTCCGGTTGATGGATGAATTCAAATGGGGTTGGATTTTGAAAAAGAAATTAATTATTACCGCTTCGTATTGAATTTAAATTTGAATTTTCTCTCAGATCATTCCTATTTTACATTCTAAATTTATTGAATTTATTTGATTGAATCGGATTTGAAAATTTGAAAAAACTCACTCTACAATGATCGATTGCACAATATGCAGGTATGTAATTAATGTAGGAATTATTGGAGAAAAGAATGTAAGTTGAAGATGCTATGTGTACGATCAAGACCTAATTTTGAAGATCAGTTTTGAGAGTGAAATTTCTTTCATTTCAATTGTAAAATGAGGGGCGGGGAGAGGGGTAATTTCTGTGAAACAGATTCTCCCTTAGGGAATTGCATCATTGGTTCTTGTTGCTCAAGAAAAATAAATACAGCATCAATATTCAATAAGTACAAAGAGAAAACAAATAGTGAACTGAAATCATTTAAAATAAAATAATATCAAAACAAAAATTGATGATATCATTATAACCATGTATGAATGTGGCATTTAATTCATAATGATCGAAGAAAAAATATTGAAATGTGATCATGAAACTTGAATTACTTTTCCCCCTTAAAAATGACCATTACAAATCACGAAACCACCATATATCCATCTCTCTCTGTTATCAATATATATAAATCTTTATTAGACTATGTCATGGTATACATGAATGCCTTTTGACACATAATTAATAATCAAATACAAAATTAATGAAGTAGAAAAAACACATAATAATAATAAATCACACATGAATGATCGTTGAAAAAATGATTGTAGGAAATAATGAGAGAGTAATAAACAGTAGCCTGATATGAAAAAGTAATAATTTGAACAGAGATATGACTTTTTTTTCTTTCTTTTTTATATATATATTTTTTTTTTATACTCTTCATGATTCGCAATGATTAATCACATTTCTCACTAATAAGACATCTTGGAAAATCAATTAAGGTGAAGACATATTTTCTCAATTTCATATTTTTTTATCGGTCCAATGT